>PVJN01000616.1:7500-82609 GCA_004026805.1 Lasiurus borealis | reverse complement strand
TTATGATGTGTCTTGGTGTAGTCCACTTTGGATTCCTTTTATATGGGGTTCTGTGTGCTTCCTGGACTTATAAGTCTCTTTCTTTTACCAGATGTGGGAAGTTTTCAGTCATTATTTCTTTAAATAGGTTTTCAGTATCTTGCTCTCTCTCTTCTTCTGGCACCCCCACAATTCTGATGTTGGTACGCTTGAAGCTGTCCCAGAGGCTCCTTACATTATCTTCACATTTTGGATTCTTTCCTCTTCTTGCTTTTCCAGTTGAGTGTTTTCTGATTCTTTATATTTCAAATTTTTGACTTGATTCTTGCCTTTTTCTAGTCTGCTGTTAGGACTCTGTATAATATTTTTTATTTCAGTCAGTGTGTGTTTAATTTCTAGTTGGTCCTTTTCCATCTCTAGTTGGTCCTTTTTCATCTCCTCTCGGATCTTGCTAACTTTTCTAGGATATTCTTGAAAAACCTTATAAGTGTGGTTTTGAACTCTATATCCAGTCATTTGTTGTCCTCCATTTCTTTTGTTTGTGATCCCTTCCCTTGTCTTGGCATTTTCACTATGCTGGGGAAACTTCGGTGTTGGAACTGCAAAAGCTTTTCTGTTGAGCTTGGGATGGGTGGAGTCTTAAGGCTTAAAGGACCGCCTTGCCTTCCAGTCAACCCCGCCCTCTACATCCCTTGAGTTTCACATGACGGGGTAATCGCTGGAGCACTCACTCTCTCGAAGTGCCTCTAGACTGCTGCCCCTCCGGCTCCCCTGTGCTCCGGGACCATATGAGTCTGGGTCCCCAGAGTTTCGCCCAAAACTGGGGTTTAGTGGAGTTAGAAGTGGTGCAGTTGGGAGGGTCTGTCTCCCGCTCACTCATGAAAGCCAGCGACACAATTAGCAGTTGGTCCTTTGCGCGCAATGATGTGCACCACCAGACTTTTGATCTTTTGCAACTCCCCTAAATTTCCGTGCACTTCTCCCTTTTCACAGTCCAAAATGCCCTAGTATGAGTTTCGGCTGGATCTGGGGTTTAGTGTCATAGGATAAGGGGTTCCATGCCTTTGAGAGTCTCTGTCTTCCTCCCGTCAGAGAAAACCAGCCAGGTACTCTGGCACCCGCTCTCTCCACGCACGCGTCTCCGTACCTCAGCTTTTTGCAGCTCATCTGGGTCTCTGTGAGCCCCTCTTTTTCCTTCTAGTTGTATAATTTCCACCAGCCTGCTTTCCTGTGGTTCTGGATGATGTCCGTTTTGTCTTTTAGTTGTAGTTTTGAAATTGTTGTGCGAGGCAGCAGTGTAGGTGTTTACCTATGCAGCCATCTTGGATTCTCCCTTCGGTTTTTCTATTTCTGCATAAAATGTTTGTGGGATTTTGATAGGGATTGCATTGACTCTAGATAGCTTCAGGTCTTATTCTGCTCTTCTCCCAGCTGTGACCCTGAGCAAACACATAACTGGGGTTAACTATGTCTGGGTGAGGACTGGACCTGCACATTATTGGCCTGCAGAGGAAGTTGTGTTTATTGATTGATCACCTGAGGAGCTACTGACTTAGAGGAGAGAGGAGGTTACAGGAGGGCTGCCTGAAGAGAGCTCTTGATGGGTGGGACAGGAAGGGGGTGGGAGAAAGGGTCTTTGGGAGGAGAGGAATCGTGGTATAAAGACAGAGCCTAGTGGGGGGTTGTGGTGGGGCATGAATGTGGTGCTTGATGACTCTGGGTGGGGGACAAGTGGCCAGAGAGGAGAGAATGAGAATGGAAGCCAGATTGCCACTGGCCCCTGAGAGCCAAGCTGGGTAACTTAGATGTGATCCTGAAGCTGGCTATGAGGAAAAGGAAAGGGAGATCTATATTGGCTTTGAGTTTAGGAAGAGCTTGATAAAAGATTGATCAGGGGAATGAGGAGACCAGGTGCAGGAGGCGTGGGACCTGGGGGCCTCAGGTGACTATGAGGCCAACTAGGATGGGAATGCTCGAGGGAAGAATGGGACTACTCCTGGGTTTGTGGCAGTGACTTAGGAAAGATATGGCGCCGTCTCCAGGGCCAGAGGAGCAGTGTTGTGGGGTGGAGGACCAAGAGAATGAGAGCCTGGTGGGAGCTGCTGGATGAGGATGGTCCTATATAAATGTTACAAAGAGTTCTGAGGGTAACTTGACATTTGGGTCCTTCCTAGAAGAGTGACCCTAGAAGCATAGAGAGCCGTGTTTGAGGAAGCTCAACTCCAGGACCAACGCCAGGGGAGGAGTGAGGGGCTGAGGAGGAAGGGGGGCCCCTCTGAAGGGCCTCCATGGGTGCCAGACTGGAGAGGTGCCCCCAGTGACACAGCAGTGCTTTGAGCCTCATGGCACTTGGAAATACAGTGGTTGCAATTATTTTTGGAGCAGTGGGTGTTGGTGGGACATGATGAGGGGCCACATTGAGCCTAGTGCTGCCCTGAGTGATGTTTGTCCATGAGGCAGGAAAAGATGTACCTGGTGGAGGACAGAGCAGTTGTAGAGGCTTGGCATGGGGACTATACACATGAAAAGGTGGTGCCTAAGGGGACAAGATCTTGGAAAGCTCTGTCTTGGCCTTGTGTTCCTGCAGGTATGTTAGACTTCCTGAGGGTGGTGGTGGGAAGTTTGTAGGGTGTCCCAATCCCTGGTGCAGGGACAAGTGCGGTGATGGGAAACCTGGCACAGCTGCTGCACCTTTCATAATCATCTAGGGCAGTGGTTCTCAACCTTTCTAATGTCGAGACCCTTTAATACAGTTCCTCCTGTTGACACCCAACCATAAAATTATTTCCGTTGCTACTTTATAACTGTAATTTTGCTACTGTTATGAATCATAATGTAAATATCTGTGTTTTCTGATGGTCTTAGGAGAACTGCTGCTGTAGAGCCTAAGACCATCGGAAAACAGATATTTACATTACGATTCATAACAGCAGCAAAATTACAGTTATGAAGTAGCAACAAAAATAATTTTATGGTTGGGGTTCACCACAACATGAGGAATTGTATTAAAGGGTCTCGGCATTAGAAAGGTTGAAAACCACTGGTCTAGGGAGAGAGCGAATGAGGAGGAGGAAGACACTGGGAGAAAGTGCCTGTATAGGGGTGAGAAAGGGACAGACAGAATGTGTCTGGGGTCTGGCCAGGGGCTATATCCATATGTGGGTGTGGGTGAGAATTGGGGTGAGCTAGGGAGCTTGTTGACACCCTCTTGGGATCTAGTGGGAAGCTGTAAGTGCACCCATGGGTGTGGGTGACCTGAGAGCACATAGTCCCTCGGACAGGAGAGTCTCCGGGTACATATGCCCTGGGTGGTTGTACTTGTGTCTATACCATACTCAGCTCTCCATATGTCACATCGGGCCCTATCCTGGAATACACTGGGTTCCGGAGTCCTAAGCTCACCTGCCAGGGATGGGCTCTTTGCTTGCTCCCACCTGGACCCTCTATCCAGCTCCTCTTAGCACCAGGAACCCTGCAAGGGAAGGTAGCTCAGGTCACTCTGGCTTAAATTCTTCCATTGGTTTCTCATCACACTCAGAGTGAGGTCCCAAGAGACTCTGAGCCCTTCCCTTCTCCCATCACTTACTAGTAGGTAGGCAGCCTGGCCTGGCCTTCTTGACCACCTCCATGCTGGTCCTCCCCAGTACGCTCACTTTGATTCCAGAGCCTTTGCACTTGCTAGGCCTCCCACCTGGAGTACTTTTCCCAGTTTCAGTGTCACCTCCTTGGCCACTTGGCCTCTCCGATCCCCCATTTCCTGCTTGTTTTATACGTGACCTCTCACTCAGGAATTCTTTATCATTTTTCTTCATTTGATGCCCGACTCTGTCTGAAGAACCAGGACTTGTGTATGCTGTGGGTGAGCACATAAGCTGCCATAGCTCATTCCAGCCAGCACAGGCCTGCTGGTTTCCCCTGCTGCCTTCTTTCCATCACCGTCGGTCAACTAGTTCCCTGTATCTCTAGGTACCCACCCAGGCCTCCTGTCCTGCTGGACCTGGGCAGTGCCCAGTGAGCCCTCCCTTGGTGAGATCAGTCAGCTGGGTTAAACACTCAGGATTTCCTGGGACTGGTGAAGGGCAAAGACATGATTCAGTGTGAGTGGCCGAGCTCCTGGCCTGTGTTGAGCTATTCCCTCTTGTAGGGACTAGGTGGGAGTACAGTGTAGGCTGCTCCCCAGTAGCCTCCAGGTCTTGAGCAATCCTGTGCTCTCCACGCCTGGTTGCTGGCCCCTCTGATTTTGCCACTGTTCCCTCCCCAGGACTTTACAGGCCTCTTGGCATTGGGCATCTACTGTAGATGGGGCCTCTAATGGTTAAACACTGGACAGACAGCAGTGGATTTCTTCGGGGTTTTGGCTCAGGGAGAGACCTGCATTCTGGGCCTCTCTTGGCCCACATGCAGCTTGCTAGCTCTGCACCTTTCCATCCCAGTTGGTCTGCTTCTGGGGGTGGGGTTGGGGCTTCCTCCCTCTGGGCCTTGGGTCAGGCCATGCAGCTGCTGTGTTGGAGCAAAGAGCAGCAGGGACAAGCTGGGTTTGGCGGCCCTCGATCTGCAGCCAGCTGGGTGACCTCAGGGTGTACTGACCCTCTCAGAGCCTGGGCTCAGGCTTGGGGTGTGAGGGGAGCCATGGTCCTACTCTGGCTGATAAAATATCACCAGCCAGGAATTCAGGCACCAAGTTTTTGGCACTTATAGTGTTTCAGGAGAATCCAGCAATTCTGATGTTTAAGTTAATCTAAATGTTTTTGTTTTTGTTTTTAATTTGGCTACAAGTTCACATTTTTTGACATACTCTCAGGCCTCAGGAAGGCTACAGCTGTGGCTTCCACACTCCCACCTGTCAGGTTGCAGGCTCTGACGTGGGCCCATGGACTCTCAGCCCTCTGGGTTGCAGCAGATGAGTGACCATGCCACTCCTGGGTGCCGGGCAGGTCTGTCCATTGCAGGTTGTCTGTAGAGGGGATGAACAATGGCCAAGAAGCCATGTGCCATGCCCGAGGCTCTCTGATCAACAGTTCATGTTCTTCTGCGTACACCTGTGGGGCCACAGTGGCTTCCTGGTTAGAGGAAACTGCTCTAAGGACAGGGATCCTGTCCTTGGTGATTGTCTCTCACCCACATGGTTGTTCCACTGGTGGAGACTTGAGAAGGGCTCTGGGCCCCAACTATCACTCCCCTCCACACTGACGTGTACTTGGCTCTTGGCCACAACCTGGGGATGCTTTTTATTTCTTCAGGTTTTTATTTTTAATTGTGGTAAAATTCACAAAACATAAAATTTATCATTTTAAGGTACACTTTTCAGTGGTGTTTTGTACATAGGCAATGTTGTGAACTAGTTCCAGAACATTCCCTTCAATCCCAAAAGAGGCCTGTCACCATAATCAATCACTCCCTATCTTCCCTCTCCCAGCCCCTGGCAACCATTATTTTGCTTCCTGTTTCTGTGGATTTGCCTATTCTGGGCATTTCCTATCAATAGAATCATACAACATGTGGGATTTTGTTTTTGGCTTCTTTCATGAGTATCATGCTGTAGCATGTGTCAAAGCTTTGTTCCTTTTTATGGCTGAGTAATATTCTATTGTGTAGATGGACCACATTATTTATCCTTCATCCATCGATGGACATTTAAATTATTTCCACCTTTTTGTCTGCTGTGAACATGGTTTGCAAGTGTTGGTGTAGACTGAGTTCTTCGATTTATAGGGTTTGTACTGAAAAGTAGACTTACTGCATTCTGTGGTAACTCTGTTTAACTTGTTCAGGAACTGCCAATTTCCTGGTGTATTTGAAACAGAAGCATGACATGAGTTGAAAATAAAAGGAGAGGAAGGAGCTTCTGGCAGCATGCAGAGAGGGCTTCAGACAGGGGTTTGGAGAGGAGGTTAGAGAGGAGATCATAGGCTGGGATCAGGGTCCTAGAGGTCAAGCTGCTGAGACTTACTCAGGGATGCAACAAGGGATTGAGGGAAAAGAGGGGGACCTGCAGAGAGTCTGTGATGCTCCCCTGCCTGTCCCGCAGCTCTTCAATGCTGCACTCAGGCCCTCTTCCAGCCTATCCCAGCCAACTATCTCAGCTGACCGCCTTGTGGTTCCCCTCCCCTCATTATCTACCTGCCCAGCCACACATGCCATCATTGGTCTTGTCTCCCCAAGCCCATATTATTCACCTTCTGGGCCCTTGTTTTTCTTTCTCTTCCCCAGGCTGGGACAATTCCTCCACAGCAAGGCCTGTCCAGGGAAGCGTCCACTGGACCACAAACAGTTTATGTGGGGCCCATGTCACTGGGCTAAGAATGTGGTCTGAGGGCAGCGAGACAGCCTGAGGACCCACATTCCTCATCCCCTGTAGCAGGTGTCACTTAGGGTCCAAGTGGGGTCTCAGGGACTCAGGGCAGGGCCATGAGGTCCCTGGTGGTCACAGAGTGTGCCAGGGAGGCCCAGGAACTGGCTTCCTTAACCATGAAATGGCTTTCAAGGTTATATAACTATGTCTAAAAAATGGAGCATAAAAGCTATTTTGGGTCCATGGTAATGAGGGCATCTCACTTTTGTATTATCTTTCCAGGGCCCCTGCCATTCTGGGGTGGGGGCAGCATTAAAGGAGTTACTGGTGGGAGATAGCTTCAACACAGAATCTGAGCAAAGCATGGTGTCAGCCTGTGGATGTCCTGGTCAAAACCATTTGTTTGGCATTGTCGTGAGGTAGTTGCTGGCAGATCACCTTGTGGCACCCAGGGTCCCAGAGGCTGGTGAATGCTGACACCCTGATATGAGAAAGGTCAGCCTCCTTGCCACATCTGGACCCCATGTCTCCAGGTGGGTCAGGCCCTTGTCAGAAATTTGGTCTGCCATTTTCAAGGTGGCCAGGCTGAGGAGGGCCATGACAATCACTGCAGCAGCGTTCTGCCTATGGCTTCCTGTCCAGGCCGAGGGGACCCTTGCTGGAAGGCAGTCTCTCTGTTTCCCATGAATGGCATCCTAGCTGGTGGTTTCTTACCCATTTGTGATGAACTATGAAATTAAACTGCCGAGGGTTCTTTCCCTTGGACACAAGTAGAGATGTGTGCTAGCATGCCCTCCCATCATACTGTGTGTACACCCAGAAGGGTGTGTTCAGTCAGGGCAGAAAAATGACAACACTCATGGATATACCTGTCCTGTCCCTCCTGTTCCCCTTCCCCAGGGGCCCACCTAGAGCTGGGGATGCCCCTCCAACCCCTGAGCTTGCTAGGCAAATGTCTGTGACCCACTGTTCCTATGTGAGATTCCACTCCCTGGCCCCTCCTCTCAGACCTCTAACCTCCATGGGGCCTATTCACTTTAAGCCCTCCCTCTCCTTCCTCAGCTCTATCTAGCTTTGGGGGGGGGGTCCCCCTTCATGGCCTCCAGGGAAATTCCTATCTTCATAGGACCTCTTGCTGTCCAGATCATCCCACTGGCCCATTTTTAGGTTCATATTGGTCTCTGTTCGGGAGAAGACAAACCAGGGTGTCCGGTCCCAGCCCTGAACTCAGGAAGCTTGCTTACCCCAGTAGTGTGATTCACCAAGGCCTTTTCTGTATTCCAAAGAGTTCTTCTGCTATCCACCCTATTCCCTACACATTCCAGTGCCCAGCCCCCACTTGAGGACATTCCTAGAAAGGGGGAAGGCTGGCCTTATTCTGGGTTCATCTTTTTTAGAGATGGTCCAGAAAATGCAGCAGGGACAACTTCCCTCTATCCACCTCCCACTCCTCGGGAAATGCTCTCATTCTTATTGGAGTGGAGGCCCTGCCCTGGGCTAATCCTGCAGTGGTTCCAGTTTCTTGTTCTACTGACCAATGATAAAGGAACGTCCTTTCGCATAAATCTGTGTTTTGGACATTTCCCTCAGGAGAGCTTCCCAGACATGAGATTACTGGGCTAGAGGGCAGGAAACGTTCATGTTCCCAATGAATACTACCAAATGGTTCTGAGGACACTTCAGGCCACCTGCCTCTCAGGGTCCTAGTCATTTTTGCTGAGGTTGATGTGTGCAGGGCAGGTTCATTTATTGGTTCCGCTTCACCCGTTTGCTCCCAGTGACTGGAGGAAATAGGCTTGGTAGAGGAGAGCATGGCTTAGGATCATTAAAGGCTGCAGGAGAAGTCTGAGGTGTTGTCACCATGATGGTTTTGGTATGGGATTTGAAGTGATTTAGGATTGGGTAATGGTGAACAATACCCTTGGAAATAGGGTTTTTGCAGATGTCATAAAGTCAACATGAGGTCATCTTGCAGGAGGTTGGCCCTAAACCCAGTGATTGGTATCCTTACAAGAAGACAAAACAAACACACAGGGCCAAGTGAAGACAAATAGAGATTAGAGTAATCTATCCTCCTATCTAATAAAAGGGTAATATGCAAATTAACCATTGCTCCAGTATAAAGATGGTGGCACCCAGTCCTCTCAGCCCCACTAAAGTCTCCCAGTCCCAGAGGGGTGAGGGTAAGGGTGGCCATTGAGAGCGGGCAGCATGAGCAGCCTGGCGGAATGCTTGCTTCATCACTGCAGCTACGAGGCAAGCGTTCTGCGCCCAGCCAGACGCAGACAAGTCTCTGGGCCACAGAGAGCCTCTGGGCAGTGGGCACAGAGCGGCCAGGCCCCACTGAGAGCTACTCATGCACAGATTTGTGCACAGGTCTATAGTAGATGTATAAAAGGCTAATATGCTAAGTGTCCTTCCCATAGTTGTTATGACATGCACTGACCACCAGGGTCTGGACACAGGAGCTGTTGTGACACACGCTTATCATTTACAGAGAAACAGCAGTGCAGACCTGGCCAACAAAGCAACACTTGGCTTCCCCCAAGTTGGTCACAGGCCCCGCCACCACCCTGGAGCAACAGCCCACCAAATCGCAGCCAGTGCTGCCAAGACCCCATGGCTAGCCTGGAAACAGTTGCTGTGAGTGCTGGATAATGCTATCACATCACATAACAACACCTGCTTCCTCTCCCTAGCAACTAGCCTCCTTGGAGTTTCTTCTGACAGAAACCTGACTTGCTTTATAGCCAAGTGCAAACATTTTACACTATAACCAAATGTTTGTGAAGCATTTTCCCATGCCTCATCTCATTTGATCCTCACAGAAGTCCTGGTGTAGGTAGATAGGAGATTCGGTGGAATCCTATTTTCCTTTTATTAGCCAGAAAACAGAAATTTAGAAAGCTTAGAAACTTAACCCGACTGAAAAGAAGTAAGAAATGGTGGACCTTGAAAATAATTTCAGGTTTTCTCACTGTGCAGAATATAGTCAAACACTGCTGCACTTAAATATTTTTACCCTTTTTTCTCCCTGCATGATCTACAATAATAATCTGCTTTGTGTTGATATTTACTGCTGTGCTGCTGACAATTACCTAAAAGAGAAGTTGGGGTGCTTCACTGAACTGGAAAAAGTTTAGTTAAATCAGAAAGCAGGTCTAATTCAGCAAGTTTATTCTATATATATAAAAAGCTAAGTTGACTTGCACATATGTGATACATACAAAGCTGTCGCTGGGAGAAACCAAGATGGCGGCATAAGTAAACACCTAAACTGCTGCCTCGCACAACAATTTCAAAACTACACCTAAAGACAGAATGGACATCATTCAGAACCACAGGAAAAGTTGGCTGAGGGGAAATTCTACAACTAGAAGGAAAAAGAGGGGCTCACGTAGACTCAGAGTTGCTGCAAAAAGCTGAGGTACGGAGATGCGCGTGTGGAGAGAGTGAGCACCGGAGTTGCTGGCTGACTTCCTCTGGAGGGAGGGAGATGGAGACTCCCAACTGTACTGAACCCCGTATCCTACAGCTCTGAACCCCAAGTCTGGGCAAGACTCATACAGGGGAAGTTTGGACTGTGAAAAGGGAGAAGTGCATGGAAATTTAGGGGAGCCTCGAAAGGGCAGAAGTCTGGGGGCATGCACATTGCTGATTGTGCCTCTGGCTATCTCTAGTGGGCAGGAGACAGAGCCTCCAAACTGCGCCACTTCTAACTCCACTGAACCCCAGCTTCGGGCGAGACCCTGGGGACCCCAGAGTGTAGGGTTACTGCAAAGGCAGTCTAGAGGCACCATATGCATGCGCACAGGGATGGCTCTAGCGATTACTGAGAGACACATGAGACCCAGGGGCCGTGTAGGGTGGGGCTGACTGGAAGGCAAGGTGGTCTGCTAAGCCTTGAGACTCCACCCCATCCAAGCTCAACAGAGAAGCTTTTGCAGTTTTGCAAGTCTTGTATCATAAGACTGAATCCAACACAGAAGTTCTCCTGGCATAGCAAAAATATGGAGACAAAGGAACAGATCACAAATGAAAGAAATGGAGGAAAACAAACCACTGGATATAGAGTTCCAAATCAGGTTGTAAGGTTTTCCAAGAATTTCCTAGAAAAGATGGATAAATTTAGTGAGACCCAAGAGGAGATTAAAAAGGACCAACTAGAAATTAAACATACACTGACTGAAATAAAAAAAAAAATTATACAGAGACCTAATAGCAAACTAGAGGAAGGCAAGAATCAAGTAAAAAATTCGAAATATAAAGAAGCAGAAAACACTCAACTGAAAAAGCAAGAAGGAAAAAGAATCCAAAAATGTGAAGATAATGTAAGGAGCCTTTGGGACAACTTCAAGCGTACCAACATCAGAATTATGGGGGTGCCAGAAGAAGAGAGAGAGCAAGATACTGAAAACCTATTTAAAGAAATAATGACTGAAAACTTCCCACGTCTGATGAAAAAATAGACTTATAAGTCCAGGAAGCACACAGAACCCCAAATAAAAGGAATCCAAAGAGGACCACACCAAGACACATTATAATTAAAATACCAAGAGCAAAAGACAAAGAATATTAAAAGCAGCAGTTAATTACCTACAAGGGAGCACCCATACGACTGTCAGCTGATTTCTCAATAGAAACTATGCAGGCCAGACGTGAGTGGCAAGAAATATTTCATGATAAATAGCCAGAACCTACAACCAAGAATACTCTATCCAGCAAAGCTATCATTCAGAATTGAAAGGCATATAAAGAGCTTCACAGATAAAAAAAAAAAAAAGCTAAAGGAGCCGAGACCGGTTTGGCTCAGCGGATAGAGCCTTGGCTTGCGGACTGAAAGGTCCCAGGTTCGATTCCGGCTGGGGGTATGTACCTTGCTTGCGGGCACATCTCCACAGTGGGGTGTGCAGGAGGTGGCTGATCGATGTCTCTCTCTCATCGATGTTTCTGACTTTCTATCTCCCTTCCTCTCTGTAAAAAATCAATAAAATATATTTTAAAAAAAGAAAAAAGAAAAAGCTAAAGGAGTTCATCACCACCAAACCAGTATTATATGAAATGCTGAAAGGTACTCTTTAAGAAGAGGAAGAAGAAAAAAGATAATGATAAAAATTATGAACAATAAATACATATCTATCAACAAGTGAATCTAAAAATTAAGTGAATTAAAAATCTGATGAACAGAATAAACTGGTGAATATAATATAATCAGGAGCATAGAAAGGGAGTGGACTGAAAATCCTCAGGGAGAGAGGGGGGAGGGGTGTACAGGGAGAGACTGGACAAAAATCATACACCTATGGATGAAGTCAATTCGAGGGGAGGTAAGGGTGGAGGGAGGGATGGGAGCCGGGTGGGGGAGAGCTATGGAGGGAAAAAAAGAGAAACAAATGTAATAATCTGAACAATAAATATTTAATTAAAAAAACTCTTGCTGGCGCCAGTTGCACTCATGTGGTTTCATCTGTCATTGTTGATTGTGAATTTGGTTGACACTTCTATTATAGAGAGAGGGCAAATACTGATATTAAAATATTTCTTCTAATTAATTTTTTTCAATGTGCATGAATTCATGCACCGGGCCACTAGTGTGACTATAAGCCTAGGAATGCCATGGACTGCAGGAAATTACCAGAAGCCAGGAGAAAGGCCTGGAACAGACTCTCTATCAGAGCCTCCAGAAGGAGCCGTCCCTGACCACACCCTCCAGATCTGTGACAGAATAAATTTTGTTGTTTTAAGTCTCCTGGTTTGTAGTCATTTGTTCTGGCAGTCCCAGGACACAGAGTGGTAAAAAGTGGCAGAGAGATTCCAGGTTCAGGTTCCCTCAGGCTCCTGGAGAAGCGTCTCTCCTCCAGTGCCCTCCCACCTGAGAGGCTGACCAGGTTTTGGAAGTATACACCACTCTGACCCCTATCTATCTGTTATCTCTCTCTCTCTCTCTCTCTCTCTCTCGCTAGGCAAGGGACTTTATTAACCTGTTTAAAACTTTATTTTCAGCCTTCCTCAGCTTAATTAGCTGCATAGAATAAATTGTGAGCTGCAGCATACAAAGGATTTATTTGGTCTTAAAAATATCAGCGATCTTCCCTGCCAGTGTTGGTCAATGATTAGAGCATATTCCTTTCAATGAAGGGTCACAGGTTCGATTTCTGGTCAAGGGCATGTACCTGGATTGCAGATTTGATCTCAGGCCTTGGTCAGTCGGGGCATGTGCAGGATGCAACCAATAAATGTCTCTCTCACATCAATGTTTCTTTCTCTCCCTCTCTCCCCATCCCTTCCACTCTCTAAAAATCAATGGAAAAAATATCCTCAGTTGAGGAGTAACAACAAAAGGCATACACAGCCTGACTGGCACAGCTCAGTGGTTGAGCATCGACCTTGAAACAGGAGGTCAAGGTTTGATTCCCAGTGAGGGCACATGCCCAGGTTGGGTGCTTGATCCCCAGTGGGGACGTGTAAGAGGCAGCTGATCAGTGCTTCTCTCTCATTGTTGATTTTTCTATTTCTTTCTCTCCCTTCCTCTCTAAAATCAATAAAATCATTTTTAAACACACACATAAACAAAATATTAGAGATCTGCCAGGCTGGTGTGGCTCAATTGGTTGACCGTCTTCCCATGCACCAGAAGGTTACCAGTTGGATTCCTGGTCAGGGCACATGCCTGGGTTGTGGGCTCAGCCTCTAGTAGGGGATGTAGAGGAGGCAACTGCTCAATGTTTCTCTCTCCTTCCTTTCTTCTCTATGAAATCAATAAAACATATAAAAATTTTATACATGTATATATCAGAGATTTGATCTTATCAGCTCCAGAAACCAAGTGACATGATAATGCAGTCACAGTATAAATGAGCAGTTCTAAATTCCCTTTTCAAGCCTGACCATCTTTAGAAGTTAACTAGATTCTGTTTGCCTCATTCTTGGAAGCTCCTCTGGCTGAAAGCATCCAGCCATGTGGATTCCCCAGAGCCTCCTGCTGTGTGGGGCCAATAGCCCCTGAGGTGGCCTGGAGAGCTTCTGGAGATCACAAGGAAACTGGGTACCCTTGGCTATTTAGATGGGGTTGCGCTGTGTGCTGGGGTTGGCCACCTGCTTCAAGGGATACTGGCCAACAGAGAGCATATTTAACCATGCTTTGGGAACCAGGTGCTCAGACAGATGGGATGAGGTTGGCGTGCATGTGCTGGTCATCTTATGCTATTCAGGGCAGTCAGACTTCTCTCCTAAGGATACAATGACATGGAACTAGCGGTAGCAGATAGGTGAAATGTAAAAAGTCATCTAGCACAGCTTCTATCAGATGATGGCAGAAGGTAGCTCTGTCTTTCATTTGGCCCTTCCTGGTGTCTCTGGGCTTTGCTTTCAAGCTGTGTGTGGACCTGGCAAAGCTCAGCCCCCCACTTCCCACTCAGAATCCTCATACCTGTCCCAGACAGCCAGGGCTTATACAAGGCAGAGATGATGAGGTGGGGGCAAGTTGCATTGCTCACAGCATCATGCTCTAGCCCTGTGTACATGGTGTCCAGATGCAACCCAAAGGGAGGTGTGCAGCAAGGCTGAGCTACATACCCAGCAAGGCTCCACATTTCTGTTGCTCCACCTAGTGCACCCAGGATAGAGCGAGGAAGGGAGAGAGAGGAACATCATTGACGGAGAGAATTATTCATTGGCTGCTTCCTGCATGCCCTCTACAGGGGATTGAATCTACAACCTGGGTATGTGCCCTGACTGAGAATCAAACTATGACCCCCTTGTTCATGGGTCGATGAAGCACACCTGTTGGGAATATTTTTTTATTGGTTTTTAGAGAGAGGAAGGAGGAGAGAGAGAAACATCGATGTGAGAAACTGATTGGTTGCATCCCGCACCCACCCTGACCAGGGATCGAATCCACAACCTGGGTATATGCCCTGATTGGAAATTAAACCTGCCACCTTTTGGTGTACGGGATGATGCTCCAACCAATTGAGCCATACCAGCCAGGACTTACTAGCTCATTCTTCCCCCTGGAGTGTCAGCTTGAGGTTCCCTGTTGTCAGCTCTCCCCAACTATCCAGTCTCAGGGGCTTAAAACAACAAATTTTTTCCTTATAGTTCTAGAGTCTAGAAGTCTCAGATAAGGGTATGGACAGGGTTGGATCCTTTTGGAGACTTTGAAATAGAACCTGTTCCAAGTTCTGGTTTCTAGGGGTTGCCAGGAACCCTTGGGGTTCCTTAGCTTGTGGTTATATCACCTTGATTTCTGTTCCCATCCCTATCTATCTCTCTTTTCTTCTTATAAGGACATTAGTCATTGGATTTAGGAATTTCCCTAAATTCAGGATGATTTTGTCTCAAGAGCCTTAACTAATTACATCTACAAAAACTCCATTTTCAAACAAGGTCGAATTCTGAGATTCTAAGTCAGCCCAGCACAGGGTTGAACTGCTTCACTTTCTGTTCCAGGTCTATTTCACAGCCTTGCAGCCACTTGCGATTCTCTCCAGATGCTCCCATCCATTTCCCAGCCCATGACCCCAACTGAGCAGGTGTGTCACTTCATGTTTGGGGAACTGATTCTGGAAATGCTGCTCACGATTTTCCTCCCCTCTGCTGTTGAGCAGCACCTGAGGAGCACACCCCCTTACCTCACTGACTCTTGCATCCAGGACCAGGCATAAGAAGGCCCCTCCCCACAGGATACTCTGTAGCCTGGGGTCTTCTGGGAGAGTCCAGAGGTCCTTGGTCCTGGCTGGCTGTGGGGTGACTCTGAGCTTCTCAGCTGTGGATAGTCACTTCCTGGCGTGGGCACTGGTCCTAGAGTGTGCCCAGGGAAGCCCAGCAAGCAGGACTCCAGCCATCAGGGTCCACTGGCAGACACAGGCAGGCAACATATCCCAGAGCAGGTGCCGTGGACTGAATTGTGTCCCCCAAATTCACATTTCAGAAGCCCTAATTCCCAGTATAAGTACTGTATACGTAGAGATGGGGCCTTTGAGGAAGTGATTAAGGTGAAATGAGGTCATAACTAATTACATAAGGGTGGGGTTCTGATCCAGTATGGCTGGTGCCCTAATGAGAAGAGGAAGAAGAGAGAGTCCTTTTCACACACACCCAAAGAAAGACAATGTGAGGACATGGCGAGAAGGTGGCCATCTGCCACCCAGTAAGCGGGCCCTCACCAGAACCCCACCCTGCTCCCAAACCTCTAGAACTATGGAAAATAAGTTTCTGTTGTTTATGCTGCCTAGTCTCTGGTACTTTATTATAGCAATCTGGCCTAAGATAGAGGGTTGTTTTGGAAGTAAGGGTCAGGGAAGACTCCCTGAGGAAGTGTATGAGCTGAAATCCAGGTGATCAGAAGAGCTCCACGGAAAGTTCTAGAAAAGGGTGGCGTAGGTTCAAGGACCTAGAGGTAGAAGGAAGGGCCTTGTGGGAAGTTGGATTTGTTAGGAAAAGAGTCTGGGTTGTGAATGAGACCCCTCCTGTCACTGGGCAACCTCAGGCCTGTTGTCCCTCGGTATCTCAGTTTCCTCGCTTGTAAAATGGAGGTTAAGCCCTGTCTCCCCTGCTGAGAACTGCAGCAAGGCCTCATTCAGGGTGGGCTCCCAGCTGGCTGGCAGGTCTGGGGTCTCATTCTTTGGGAGAGAGGCCCACATGATCCAGCTGTGCTGAGCTCAGACCCCGAGGGACCCTTCACACATCCCAGCCGGAAGGTCTGTGCTCAACAACTGCACCAACAGGGAAACAAACGTGCTCCCAGTGGACCCTCTGATTCAGCCGGGGCCAGGAACTTGGCAGCAACCACAGAGCCTGATTAAAGGCATTCCGAGACTCACTCGGTGTTTGTGTATCTGGTTCTGTATTTACACTTTGGGAACGAATAAGGAGGCAGCTGGGGAGTATCTCACTCAGTTTGGAGGGTGAGCGGGGGGGGGGGGGTGACTCAGCCTGGAATCCTTGCTGGGCCACAAGCCTGTGATGCTTTCATTCATTCCCTCATTCATTCATTATTCCCTCCCTCACTAAGCAGATGTGTGATTCAAAACTCCAGTGTCCCTGGCATTCTTCTGGGGTTTGGCTGGGCTCCTCACCATGGAGCCCTTGGTTGGCATGAGGGTAGGCTGTGATGCAGGACCAGGCCAGCAACATTAATAAGAATTAACTCAAAGTCTCGAAGTGGAGCAAATATAGGAACTAAATCTAGAAGGAAACATAAGTGTAACTCTTCCTGGCCTTGGATTTGGCGATAGCTTTTTGGATATGACACTAAAAGCACAAACAACAAAAGAAAAATAGGTTAATTGGACCCTATCAACATTTAAAACTTTTGTGCATCAAGAGACTATCAAAAAAGTAAAAAGAACTCACAGAATGGGAGAAAATATTTGCAAACCATATAGTTGATAAGGGATTAATATTCAGAAATACAAAGGACTCCTATGCCGAAACCGATTTGGCTCAGTGGATAGAGCGTCGGTCTGCAGACTAAAAGGTCCCAGGTTCGATTCCGGTCAAGGGCATGTACCTTGGTTGTGGGCACAACCCCAATAGGGGGCGTGCAGGAGGCAGCTGATCGATGTCTCTCTCTCATCAATGTTTCTGACTTTCTATCCCTCTCCCTTCCTCTCTGTAAAAAAATCAATAAAATATATATTTTTAAAAAATCAATAAAATATATTTTAAAAATAAATAAATAAATAAATTACAGTTACCCTATGACCTGGCCATTCCACTCCTAGGGATATATACCTAGAGATTTGAACAGGGACTCCAACAGATACTTGTATACCTATGTCCATAGGAACACCATATTCACAATTGCCAAAAGGTGGAAACAGCCTAAGTGTCCCTCAGTAGATGTAGGATACACACAATGTGGTTCATCCACACAATGGAACTTTATTCAGCCATGAAAAGGAGTGAAGCATTGACACATAGTACATGGAGATGAACCTAGAAAACATTGTGCTGAGTGAAGGAAGTCAGACACAAAAGGCCACACACTGTGTGATTCCATCTATATGAAGTTGCAAAACAAGCAAATCCCTGGAGACAGAAAGTGGCTTAGTGTTTGTTGGGGTGGGGGGATGGAGAAGGGAAGGGGCTGCTAATGGGAATGCAGTTTCCCTTTGGGTTGACAGAAATGTTCTGTAACTAGGAAGAGGTGATGGTTGCATTACATTGTGAATGTACTAGATGTCATTGAATTGTATATGTTAAAATGGTTTGTTGTATGTTATTGGACCTTTGTTTGGATAAAAAAAATATATATATATATATGTTTAAAAAGAGATAGAAGAGCCCTGGCCAGGTTGCTCATTTGGTTGGAGCAACATCCCCTACACCAAAAAGATTGTGGGTTCAATTCCCAGTCAGGACACATACCTAGGTTTTAGGTTCAGTCTTCTGGTCAGGCACAGAAGGGAAGCAGCTGATTGGTGCTTCTCTTTCACATCGATGTTTCTCTCTCTCTCCCTTTCTCTCTCTCTCTCTAAAATCAATAGAAACATATCTTCCGATGAGGATTAGTGAAAAAAACCAAACAACTATGTTGGGCCTTCCTTTTGGGGCACCTGCTGGTATAGCCATCTCCCTCAGAGCCCTGGTTTCCAATCCTTTACATAGTGGGTAAGGGGAGAACTGGCGAGAGACAGCATGACCCATGGACACGTGGCATGAGTGGTCACTACTATCTCTTGTAGCCACAGGGTGGAGGCTGGGGTGTCACAAGTCAGAGCTGGTGACCCTCAGTCCTCTCCCTGGAATAACTAGGCCCAGGGTGTTTGGTGCTATCCTCCATGGCCTCAGTGAGGTATTCATATCCATGCACATGTCATCTCAACTGAATAGTATAGGGGGAGGGCCCAGTGTGGGGAATGGAGCCCAGGAGGGGCTGTCTACCATCTGAAACTCAACTACCTGCTGCCCAAGCTAAACGTGGGAAGGAAGCTGGAGGGATGCAGCCAGACATACTGGGTGAATACACCTGTCAGAGAATGGTGGCCCCAGAAAACCCACCATGGCTCCATAAGACTCAAAATTAGATCCTATTAGGTGGTCTTGTGGCTCTCTGCATGTGTCCCCATGGCGAACCTGGTGAAGCCCCGGTCTTTCCCTCCCAGACATACTCCCAAAGGTGGCTTGAACCAGGGTGTGCAAATCCCCCTGGGTCCCAGTCAGTGCTCGGTCCCAGAAGCATCATGTGCCTGAGTGGCAAGGGGACAATATGTGCTCTTTGCTTCCCTCTTACGGGTGGTTCTCAGATAGGGCCTCTACACTCGAACAGCCATCTGTTCTTTCTTGAGCCTCAGTTTCCTGGGGGTAAGGGTCCCATGTGGGCACAGAAGAAACATGGCTCCTGCCTGGGACCCTCAGTGTGTCCAATTCTTGTTCCTGTCCTCACATGTCACCTTATTTTCACTTGTTCCCCATGTGTGCTGAACTCTTCCGTTGTGCCAGGGTCTTTATGGGGCCAACAGTCTGGTGGAATGAGACAGACAGACCTCAGGTAATTTTGTTGAGGAGGTGACACCATGGGGGTGAGGTGCTCAGTGTTGGGCTAGCCCAGTGGGAAGAGCCTCATAGAGGAGGTAGCACCAGTGTAAAGGCCTCACAGCAGCAGCCATCCCAATTGCGGAGCCTGGTAGTCGGGGGAAGCAAAGGGCCAGACTGTGAAGCCTTTGTGGTGAGAGGGGCAAACAGGCCTGTCCAGAGCTCACAACTTCTCGCTGGCCCAACCTAGCTTTTCAGGACAGAGCTCAGCCTTAGCACACTGACTCCCCTTAATCTCATTAGAAGGCCCACCATTTGGGCCTGATCAAGGCTGGCTTGTCTAGAGAGTGAAGCCTGGGAAAGGCTAACAAGTGGGGGTGTCACTACAGCCGGTTGAAACAGGGGTCAGGGGACTGAGGCTGGGGAGTGCCCTAAAGAAGTGGCTGCATCCATCACACCACATCTTCCCAGGGCCACTGGTCCCTCCCTGTTCCCTGTCCTTGTGGTCTCCACTTTACCCAGGCAATGGATGCTGCGACCCATGCTGAGGGAGTTGTGATCAGCAAAGATGTGGGCCCTGACAGAAGCTGGGGTTATACAGTTTGCTGGGCAACCCCACCCCCATAGGGGTCCTCTCAGCAAGGTGGGACTGAGGAAGGCTGGAGAAGTCACCATTTACACAGGGCTCTCTACAGGGGAGTGGGTGTTGGGCAGGGACAGATGAGAAGGACATTTTGCATGTGCTGAGATGGTAAGGGGAACAGAGGGGCCCTGGGCTGAGATGAGGAAACTGGTGGGGGTAACTGAGGGCCAGAAGGGGCTGTGGCCCCAGAGGTAGTTCTTAAGAGATGGAAGCAGAGCTCAAACACAAGGAGGGAATGGGGTAGGTCTCGGGTCTGAGGTTATCTGTGCCAAGGAATGAGTGGGGGCCCTAGCCTGTGTTATTCCTCATAAAGGTGAGAGGGACACAGTGAGGTATTTATGTCAGAGACAGAACCTGCGCTGGGCCCCGCAGACTCTTGAAAACCATCTGGGTAGGAACAGAGCAAGGTCAGCCTCTCCCAGTTCCACACAGCTTGCAGGAAACAGCTGTTTACCTGAGTGGGTGGCCAGTTTCCAGGCTTCACTTTCCCTTCAGTGTCTAAGGCCAGTCCCCCCCTCCCCCCCGGAAGCTGGGCACTAGTTGGGAAGCGGGTTGTAAGGGTGACCAGCTGGTGGAGGCCACTAGAAGCTATTGGTGAGGGACCACAAGTGGCCTTATTGTGTACACAGAGTTGACCCTAGCAACCGCCCCAGCTGGGAGAGCGACACCACCCCTTCCTGCATGCCCAGCCAACCACCACTTGTTCATGATACCTGTCTCCCACAGCAGCGTGATGGGCTACAGGTGGTGCTGCCTGGGCCAAGGCATGTGCTCTTGTTCCCAAAAAGTGGAATCAGCTGCTTGAGAGAGAAGTCACGATTGCCTTGCCGGGCCAGGTCTGAGGCAACCATTGCTGGTCAGGGAACTTTGGGCTTCTGGTTCTGTGAAAGGCAGAGGACTGCAGGTATTCTGCCAGCCCAGATGAGAGCCAACCACTGGGGCCAGTCTTTGTGAGGCAGAGGGACAGGCAGAAGGAGCCTGGGGCTTTGGGTAGGACCCTTGAACTCAGGCAGATCTGCTAGTCTTATGTGCTGCCGGAGGATCCACATCCTGCACTTTGAAAGTCAATGTTACACTTCTGAGCTGACCCCACTGATTCAGACCATTGGAAATAAGATTTCTCTTGTGTCTGTCCAGGCATCATTTTGCAGCCTCTGGCCTGTGCCCAGTAACAAAGCCTTTGGCCACGATGAGAAATGGCTCCCCCGGGTGGGTGAGAGGCTGCTTTCTCGGGATGTAGGCTCCAGGCCTGCTCTGTACTCTCACTCAGTCACAAACCTGCTCTGTCAGCCAGCAAAGAAAGCTCCCCAAGGTTCACAGAGTCCTGGGGAAGATCTCTTGTGGCACCTTGGGTTTCTGATTCTGCCTTTTTGGATGGAGAGACACTTGGCTTCTTTGAAAATCTGAGTCATGGAGTCCTACACCCTCTGTGATTGGTGCTACTGACACCACCACATGGGTCCTTTTCAGGCAAGGTGTGCTGAGGATGCGCCCCCCCTGCCCCCCAAGCCCTCGCTGCAGCTGCCGGTTTCTCTTACAGCTCCAGCTCCAAAAGTCCCAGTACCTGCAGCTGGGCCCAAGCCGTGGCCAGTACTACGGCGGGTCCCTGCCCAATGTGAACCAGATTGGGAGTGGCACTGTGGATTTACCATTCCAGGTGAGCAATCCCCCACACACTCTTCCCACACTGTCTTCCTATGGAAGCTTGCCCTGGCCTCCCACCTGGGGCACATCCATTCTGGGCAAATTTGTATGTGTGATGGCTGCTTTGGACAGTCAGGGTCAGCATACTATTGCTGCAGCCCTCCCACCCCAGACCCTCCTACTCTTTTCCTGTCCCTGGGATGGCCTGGCCAGGCCTTGCCCAGATCCCCCCTGGCCAGTCCCCTGTCAGCATCAACAGACCCTGCAGCAAGGCCTCAGTCTGGCTGTGAGTGTTTCGGCAGCCACTACACCTGTTGGCCGTCTGTGCAGCAGCGGGAACCGCTTAGGGCCTCTGGGGCTTGGCTCCATCAGCCTCACTAATCCTCAAGCCCAGAGGTTCTCAGAAGGAGGCCCTGAGACCTGACCCCACTTGTCTGCAAATGTTTCTTGGCAGAGACCTATATAGCATGGCTCCCGCAGGCCACAAGGCCGCCATACACATTCTTATCATAAATAGCGAGAGATAAAACTCACCACCTGGGCGCAGTGCCAGCCTCTTCTCTGGGGCTATGCCTGACCCTGTTCTTCAGGTGGAATGGAAGCAAGGTGGACCAGGGAGCCAGGGCTGAGAGCCAGGCCACTCCAGCATGGTGTCTGCTCTGCAGGAACAGATCCATGGACTGTCACACTTTTGTCCCGTTGCTGTGACAGGGCCCCAGAAACAATCACATCTGTCCACATGCTGATAGGCCAGATGGAACTTGGGCTGGTCCTCAGGGAGCTCAGCTCCTACCTGAGTAATCCACCAACTCCTACTCCTCCCATAATAATGCTGCCAGAATACAGCAGGCCACTGGGCAGGGTCCCCCAGATTGGCTCTGGGTCTGCCCTGCTCAACTCTGGGCCCCTGGGGTATGATCTCTTTGAACAGCCTCATGAGAACAGATGCATAGGGCTGTCCAGCTGACCAAAATCTGACCTCTTTGTCAGGGTACTTCCTCCTCCCTGGCTCTCCCCCTTCCTCTATCTTCCTGACCCTCCTTCTTGGAGGGGAACATCTCTATGGGCATCCTAGCTGGCCCTGCCTGGGTCACCGTGGCCTCAGGGCTAAGGGTGCAGGGCCTGCTGGGTCCCAGGGCTGAGGGTGAGGCTGGAGCATCTCAGAGTCTGGTTCTTTGCATTCTAGCCCAGCGGATTTCTGGGGGATGCCTTGGCAGCGGCTCCTGTCTTTCTGGTAAATGAGCCCTTGGGCTGAGGCTATTGGTGTCCCCAGTGTGGCTGCCCTCCTGGCCTGGTGGGAGGTGTCCTGTCTGACAAATGGAAACTGATTTGCTCTGCACCTCCTATCCCCCCGCCCCCTCATCCACCCACCCCTGACAGTGTGGTCACATGGAGAGATCCCACCCAAGAATTCAAGCATGTGCACCAACGCTGCATGTTTGTTCCCATGACACATGCACACAAGTGTCCACAGATTCTAGACTCGCCTGGTGAGCTGGGCTGTGGCCAGGCTGAGCTTCTCATTGCCTCTGGCTCTGCTTCAGCCACCTCAGTTTTCCCCCTGCTCCCCAGGCATTCTCAGAGGAGATGAATGGCCTCTGCTCTCTGGTGTCCCTGCTGGAGGGTGGCCAGTAGTACCCAGTACTACAATGGGTACCTGCATCTCCCAAGCTGGCAGGTCTGTGCTAGTTCAGAGAGAGACAGGGATCCTGGACACTGGAGAGCAGTCAGACCTGAATTGCAAGTGAGGTGTTTGGATACATGGGGAAGAGCAGGATTTCAGCCACTTTTTGCCCTACTTCCTAGATAAGAGAGGAATGTCCAGGGACCAGATGGCTGGGAAGCGGGGCAGGCTGTGTCCAGAGCTGGCTAAAGTTACCAGTCTTACCACACTCAGATGGCAAGAAGCCCCACGATGCTAAGGATGGCCGAGAGCAGGCTCCTGGGGGCCCCAGGGGCATGAAGCTGGGAGAGGGAGTGGGGGCTGGCCGGGGACCTCATGCCACGTCCAGGTGCTGGAAGAAGCCCTATTCTGCCCATCCATGGACTAAGGCCCCAAAAAGTGCCTGCACTTGGCTCATTGTGTTGCCAGGATGTGGTGGAGAGCACTGGAGGCTGCATCTCAATTGAGGCTGACCCCGGGCTCAACAAGGAGTCTCCAGGGAGCCAGCACTTGGCCAGGTGGCCCTTGACATCCTCGGCTAGAGCCTTGGGCTGTCTCTTGGCAGCCCCTCTGGGGATGACGTAGGTGGGGAAAGGAAGCCAGCCAGGCCCAAGAGAGAAGGCGGAGGCCTGTCTGCACCTGATGAGGCTGAGCAGGTGGGGGATGGGAGGTGGGGACTGCTCAGGCCATCTGCACCCCTGGCACCCTGGCCAGCACTGGCCCCGAGCTTGTGTCATTCTGCCTGGCCTGTGCATGCCTGCCGTACTGCACGCCTGCCATTTCAGCACCCAGGGTCCTCAACTTGCCCCCAACCCCATAGTGCTAGGAGACCGTAGCTGGTCAAAGAAGGAATCGCTCTAGGTTGCCTCATGGTGGCCAATGTTGTCTCAGGAGTGGGAGGCCATGAGGTCAGACCCTGGGGACAGTCTACAGCTGATAACCATTTTGGGTTCCTCTCATTTTTATTTTTTCCATCTCCTTCTCTTCCTCCCGCCTCCCCCAGACACCCTTCCAGTCTTCAGGCCTGGATACCAGCCGGACTACCCGGCACCATGGGCTGGTGGACAGAGTATACCGGGAGCGCAGCCGGCTTGGCTCCCCACATCGCCGGCCTCTGTCAGTGGACAAACATGGACGGCAGATATCCTTTTCCCAGAGGACTTGGGCAGGGGGGCAGGGCCCTGATGGTGATTGCAGGACCCTGAGTTCATCTAACTAATGGAGCTACCAGCTCTGGGGATGGATTGGGGCCACCCCAGTGGACTTCCCAGAGGAGGCAGTGAGGCAAGCTGAAGAACCTTTGGCTAGGTGGGGACTGAGGGACACAGGGAACAAGGATGCAGCAGTGACCGCTGGAGCATGCAGCCTGAGATGAGAATTGGGGAAGGTGATGTTGAACCACATTGCACTTAGATGCCCAACTGGGCAGTGGGGCCCAGGAAGGCTGTGAGCAGAGTGACTTTACAATAAGACTATGTTGGTGTACCCTTCTCAAAACACAAAATTCCTGTCTATATCTTAGCCAAGCAGAGAGAGCATCAGGAGTTTCCCCTGACCTTGGCCACCCCTTAGTGCTCAGCCAGCCAGCCTCTCTCCTCCCCCCCCCCCCAAAGTCTGAGTGCTGTTTTGGGACCCCCTGCTTCCTAGAACAGAGAAGTCTGTTCTTTGCTGGTTCTCATTTCCGTGGCTGGAGGAGCCCGACCAGCTGGGTCCCAGACAGAGCCCTCAGGCCCCAGGATCCGCCCATCAGCCCAGAATTAAGAGTCATAACCTGGGTCATCTGAACTAGACTCCCTGCCATCCCCATGGGCCCCAGTTTCACAGCTGAGGCCCCTCTTGGAAGGGGTGTAGCCCGCACGTGTGCTCACAGGGGGTGAGTGCTGAGTGCTAGGTGAATGGGGCCACCCCTGGGGCCACTCGCAGCCAGGAAGGAAAGCCCCCCCCCCCATCCTTCCCGCCCTGCAGGCCCAGCTGTTTGCAGGTTCCCAGTAGCCTGGCCACTAGGTTTTTGGAGCTAGGATGGGGCTTGAGTCAACAGCACCAAACCCTTAACTCACACTCAAGCGGACAGCTGCCCCTATGGTACTGTGTACCTTTCGCCACCCTCGGATACCAGCTGGAGAAGGTCAGTGACCCAGAGCCAGCCCCTAGCTCTCTTGTTGAAAACAAAACCAGAAATGCATCCTGGTTGCGTTTGGAAAATCAATATTTAGTCACTTTGAAATGACAAAACAAAGAAGCATCCATCTAGGAGTTTTTAGAAATCAGCTCTATTTTTCTTTTTTAAGCAAAGCTGAGTTTATATTGGATATTCAATGTTGTAACTTGCTTCCCCTCCCCCCCAATTTAATGTTGTGGTTTCCTACATTGCTAGACATTCATGAAAATGTGATTATAAAATGTAATATACATTTATTGCTAGAAGATTAGGAAAATAAATAAATGCACCCAAAGGAGGAAAAAACACCCATAATGTCATTATCTACAAAGGTCTAAAATAATAATAAGTGAATCCATTTAATGCCACAAAAGTATACACTTAAAAATGGTTAAGGCCCTGGCTGGGTAGTGCAGTTGGTGAGAGCATTGTCTCAATATGCCAAGGTTGCAGGTTCGATTCCCCAATCAGGGTACATACAAGAATCAACCAGTGAATGCATGGATGGGTAGAACAACCAACTGATGTTTTCTTCTCCCCTCCCTCCCTCCTAAAAATCAATAAATTTTTAAAAAATTAAACTGAAAAAAATGGTAAAGTTTGTTATCTATACTTTACCACACACAGAAAATGTGTATGTGTATATGCAATTTCAGTAAAAAAAAAAAAGTAAGGAAACTTAAAAATATATATGTGTATCATACAATATGTAATATATTTAACTCAATAGCATAATTAAATTCCCACCAAATACTTATCATATATCAGGTCCTATTCAACCATCAATACAGTAACTGATATAAAACACACAGAGCATTGTGGAATAGGTGCTATTATCATCCCCATTGTAGATATAAGGAAAATGGACACAGAGAGGTCAGTGGTACCTGGAGATAGAAGTGCCCTAACATACAAGATTTTTGAGATACGAGCCGTCGAGCGAGCGATTTTTGCTTTGAAATACGAGCAACATTTGAGATAGGAGTAATCTTGTGGATCGGCCAGCTGCACACGACCCACCAGTTTACCTCGACTCGAACGTCTCATAGTTTCCCACGCCTCAAGGTTATGGAACGATTTAAACTTGTATCTCAAGGTACCACTGTACTTGCTCAAAGACACATTTGCGGGGTGGGGGAGGACCTTGACTGGTTCCTCACTGCTCAGCTGGCCCTGGAATCAGAGACTGGCTGATCCTTTGTAACCTGCTCTCCCTTAACTAAGTTTCTTCCATGTCACTTTCAGTGTCTCAGTGTCTGGGTTATCCCCATTGGGTGCATGCAGCTCTTATTCTCATCCCAAGTTGCTAGCTGTGCTGATGGACCTTTGCATGTCCACCCAGCTACCCTTGGGCACCCATAGTGTCCTGAGCAGCCGAGGGCTGTTCTAAAACCCCTCCCTCCAGGCACCTGTAGCTGGGGGCAGATTGCCCCTGACCCTGGTGCAGAAGATGGAGCTCTTGGCAGCATTTGGGCTGATTGGAGCTAAACTCCCACCTACACACACACACACACACACACACACACACACACACACATGCCATTCCCTCCCTTCTCACCCAGGGTCTGCATTCTTTCTGGGGTCTTCTCTGAACCTTATGTCACTGCCTCCTCTTTCTGCGCATCACACCTGGTTTGTAACTGAGTGTCCCAGAGGGTGGGGTTGCCCATTGGTATTTGTTACCAAAGGAGAGCCAGTGATGGGCTAGAGGCTTATACCCACAAGGCTTGGCCCCTGTGGGACCATTGGGCCCCCTCTCCAAAAGGTTTCAGCAAGAAGGCTCTGTCTTTTCCCTAAAACAGAGAAGTGCACAGGGGTTAGAGAGATGGGAGGGGCTGGGGACAGATAGGCAGGTAGGACAGAGGGACATCTCTTCTGCAAACAGGCTTTGCAGACGAAAACCATGGTCACGATCACTCCTATGGTTCTTTTGAGAATAATGCTCAGGTGCAACAGCCTCCTCCCCACCCCCCTGTCCCATCCGGTATGTCCTGGATCAAGTGGAGCCAGGACTGTCCTCCTTCATCATCCTTAAGGGCCCATGCTCACTGTCTCTCTCCTCTCCCAGGACCAATTCTGACTCTGCCCTGCATCAGAGCACAATGACACCCACCCAGCCAGAGCCCTTTATGAGTGGGTCGCAGGACGCACACCAAAAAAGAGGTATGGGCCAGGTACCTGGGCATTTTTCCTCAGGTCAGGCAAGTCCAGTGGTAGTTCCTGTGCTCCCAGAGGTCACAGCTCATGGGACAGATTTTTGAAGAGAGATTCAGTTGGTGCTATGGGACAAGGGAGGGACTCAGGGAAACTGCAGAGATAGTACTATTTGAATTGGATTTTGAAGAGTGTGTGGGAGGTTTCTGGGCAGAGAAAGCAGTGCCTGTAAACACTCATTGCCTTCTGTTCATGGATTCAGCATGGCCACACAGTCGGGGACCTTGCGTGTTTTTTTCAAATGTTGGGGACAGCAAGCTCAAGCAAAAGGAGAAGTTGTCAGCTCATAACTAAGCAGGCCACAGTAGATGTTCAATTTCAAGTAGAGCTTGACCAGAGGCTTTACACTGAGCTATATCCTGGCTGTGTTGCTTAGAACCCTCGTGGTCCATACCCTACGCCAGTGGTCAGCAAACCGTGGCCCATGAGACACATGTGGTTCTTTGGCCCCTTGAGTGTGGCTCTTCCACAAAATACCACGGCTGGGTGAGTATTTTGAAGAAGTGGCGTTAGAAGAAGTTTTAAGTTTAAAAATTTGGCTCTCAAAAGAAATTTCAATCGTTGTACTGTTGATATTTGGCTCTGTTGACTGAGTTTGCCGACCACTGCCCTAGGCCCATCCTGGCCTTGGTGGGTGGGGAAAAGGCTGGTTCTTGCCCAGCTCTTGCCCAAAGGCTCCTCTCCAACTGGGCCATGTACATAGCGCTGCGGCTGGGTAGATCTCCTCGGAGCCAGGCATGGGCAGCAGCATCCAGAGAGGGAATGCAATGCTGTGAGGAAACCCCATAGGGGCCTTTTTGCCCCAAGACACCGAAACCAGAGAATTCATCATGTACAGTTAAAGCCCAAATTCTTATTGCTTTTTATTAGCAGTTCAGTGTGCAAGTGTGTAAAAAACAGGATTGTCCATCAGAACTTTACCCCTTGCAGGGGCTCTGTTTGCACTCTATCTTCCTGGGACCGTAGCTCATCAGGTAGTGAAGGTGAGATTGCAGAAGGAATTGTCTTTGTAATAAAAGCCAGGGTTCTAAATGTTCACAAGCTTTGAGGACAGGAGTGCCTGGAGCTTCTCTCCTGTTTCCTGTACTGGGAGGCAATTCTGAGATGGCATCTCCATGGTGGGTCTCCCAAGAAATGTGGGCTTTTGGGGTAGGTGGGGCTCTGTGACTGTGGAAGAGAGCTGCAAGCCTGGAACCCCTGGCACTCAAAAGTCCAGTTGGCCTCAGAGTGTGGGGAAGTGAGACATGTTACCTGTCCTCATTCCTCCAGTAGGGGGCCAGACAGTGATGGCGTCAGAGCTCTCCCATTCCCCAGCCTGGCCCCTCTAGGTTTCAGGAAAGCGGGATTGACCCATCTGGTTCTGTTCAACACTTTGAGGGAGCTTCATCCTCCCAGAAGTAAAACCCTCATTCAGATTTGACCACTCATGCCAATTGATTTAACACAAATGCAGGCCTGAACCTCCAACAGGCATGAAGAAATTGCCTCTCATCAAGAAAATGTTTAGGCCGAGACTGGTTTGGCTCAGTGGATAGAGCGTCGGCCTGCGGACTGAAGGGTCCCAGGTTCGATTTTGGTCAAGGGCATGTATCTTGGTTGCGGGCACATCCCCAAGAGGGGGCATGCAGGGAGCAGCTAATCGATGTCTCTCTCTCATCGATGTTTCTAGCTCTCTCTTCTTCTCCCTTCCTCTCTGTAAAAAATCAATAAAATATATATTTTTAAAAATGTTTAGTCTCACTGTTACCAAAAGGTCCAAGGAAATGGGCCTTCAGGTGTAACTGGTTTCATGGCTTCAAATGATGCCCATCCATTCTCTCAGAACTTCCCTTCCCTCCTCCTCTCTTCCCCTCTTTCCCTCCTCTAGGGTTGGCTGGCATTTCAACTAACTTAAGGGGCCACAGCTACCATGAGGCTCCACCCAACCCATCTAACACTGAGCAATGTGACACTGTGATGATGGCCCAAGAGGGAGAGTCAGATGTGCACAGGGCAGTGGCCATTCACAGGAGCCGGAGAGAAGTTCTCAGCTGTTCTCTATACCCTGCCATCTCCAAGGCTGAGTCGGTCCCATTGGGAGACTGTGAATAATACATGTCCTTAGCTCTAGAGCTTAAGTCACGGGTTCTCTAACTTTTTTTTAATGTCTTTGCTTTGTTTTAATGAAACCCATTTTGTACTTTAGTACAATCCCCAGAAGTCACTATTGGGGCACACTACTATCACGGTTATGACTATATGTCAGGAAGTGCCCTCCTGCTACCACCAGGCAATTGCAGAGATTCCCTTTCTGACTCTCCTTCTCCCCACACCTCACTCTAGTCTTACTACTAACAGTCCCAGGAATGGAGGAGACCACATCAGAGACAGACAAGAACCTTTCCAAGCAAGTATGGGACACTAAGAAGGTAAGAGCCTTTGGGCTTTTGGAAGTGGTTTCGTTCTTGGTCTTTTTTTAAGTACAGCCAAGCAAAGATGATGAAAGAACACATTGAAGGAGCTTCATTCTCCCTGAAGTAAAACCTTTACTCAGATTTGACGACTCATGCCAGCTGATTTAACACAAATACAGGCCTGTTACACTGGTGAAAAGCATGTAAAGAATTAAATAACCCTGGCAGTGTGGCTCCGTGGTTGAGCATCGACCTATGAACCGGAGATCACAGTTTGATTCTGGTCAGGGCTCATGCCCGGGTTTTGGGGTGTGCAGGAGGCACCCACTCAATGATTCTCTCTCATTATTAATGTTTTTCTCTCTCTCCCTCTCCCTTTCTCTCTGAAAATACAATTAATAAAAAATACGTTTTAAAAAAAGAAAGAAAACCCGTGCTTGCTTTCACAGCACATATACTAAAATTGGATAATATAGGGATTAGTATGGCCCCTGCACAAGGGTGACACAAGGACATCAGGGTCCCTGCACCTGAATATGGTACTGCCATAAAGAAAGAGAAGATGGCTAGTGTTGGGGAAACACCCTGACATCCTGGGAGTAAGAAGAAGGTGGCAGAGCCCAGCATCCTGGTGAGATTTTTTTTTTTTAGTCTTCACCCATAGTTATTTTTTCTATTACTTTTTAGAGAGAGTAGAAGAGAGGCAAGGAGGGGCACAGAGAGAGAAAAAGAGAAACAGAAACATCATGTGAGGGACATCAATTTGTTGCCTCCTGCATGTTGCCTGACTGGGACTAGGAATTGAACCTGCAACTTTTTGGTGGGGACCTGACATTCTAACTATTGAGAAACACTGGCCAAGGGTAGATGAATTCTTAATATTGTTTATGTGGAATGTTTTTCAAAAGATGCTTTAGAAAGTCATTGTCAAGGTGCTTTGCAAAAATCCAGTAATAAAGCTAATGTTTATTCCCAGAATTAAGGAGCCTATGGCCATGTAGAAACCCCTTAAACCCAGTTTCCTACAAAAGCTCAAGGTCACAAGCCCCCTGAGGTGACCCGCTTACTGCCAGTCAGGCATTCCCTTCTCACTGGGTGTGTTTGTGGGCTGGCCCGCCCTCTCCAGTGGGTCCATGTTCTTGTCTGGCAATCCCTAAAGAACACATCAACAACAGGCGTGTCTACCTGAGGGCCCCAGAGGCAGACAGGAATTAGGGAATGTGATACGTGGAGCTCCTGTCAGCACTCAGGCTTTGTCCTGTCATGTCTGCTGCCATAGGAAGAGAGTACTTTGCTTTGTCCTTGAATGAGAATCTAGAGGCCTGGCCTGGAGCCTGCAGATCTCTGGTGGCAATAGTGTCTCTAGCTCAGCGGCCTCCAACCTTTCAGACCTCATAGACCATCAGTGGTCCGTGGACCATGGGTTGGCGACCTCTGCTCTAGCTCACAGAGGTCTTACTGTCCAGGGTTTCCCTAGGACCCCTTCCCCTGGGCTAGCCTGCAGACTAGCCAGACTTCTGGTTCTCAAGTGTGCTGAGGTCCCCATGGGAGTCACACTTCTAGGCACCACAGGAAGACTGGTCCACTAGTGTCACAGTGGCAGCCTCTTCATTTCAGAGCAACCAGTCCAAGCTGCCTCAGGCTTCCCACATGCTGTTCTATGATGTCCACTGGGGGTGGACAGACAGATGCTGAGCAGAGGCAGTCTCTGCCCTGATGACTCCCTCTCCTTCCCATCCTGATCTAAGAATATATGAGGGGTTAGCCTCAGCCACCCATGTTTCCAGTGGACTCTACAAAGCCTGGTGGCCACCAGCTGTGGCACAGCCTGAGGGGCTGAGATATAAAGAGGAGGCAACACGATCCCCTGGGACACCAGCTCTGACAAGGCACCACATCATCCCTGGACTGTGCTACCTTACCAGGCAGACACAGTGAAGCTGGGAGGGATCATAGGGAGATCCTCTCCACTTAACTCTTGGTTTAGCCCCTTGGGGAATTCCCTGCCCCCATCCCTCCGCCCCCACACATAATCTCTTAGGAATGCTCTTCATCTGTGGGACTCACTGGGACCCCATAAGCTTGCTTCTCTTTGAGTGTCACTCAACCCTCTTGGGGAGATCAACCATGCTACAAGGAGGCTGCTGAGCCTCTGCTGTCTTCTCTTTCAGACAGGGTCCAGGCCCAAGTCCTGCGAGGTCCCTGGAATCAAGTAAGTCACAGTGGGACCTGCCCTGCATGCCTATGGCCACCAGGGGCTGCTCAGCCGGTAACCCTACCCCAACTCCCAGCTGTTCATGAGAGGCTACAAGTCCAGACAAGAGGGATGCTAAGCTGCTGGTGGCCATCCAGCAAGGCTTGCCCTGGGGCCGTGGTCGGTAAACTGCAGCTCAAGAGCCACATGCGGCTCTTTGGCCCCTTGCTTGTGTCTCTTCCACAAAATATCACAGCCTATTTTGAAGAAGTGGCGTTAGAAGAAGTTTGAGTCTAAAAATTTGGCTCTCAAAAGAAATTTCAATCGTTGTACTGTTGATATTTAGCTGTGCTGACTAACGAGTTTGCCGACACTGCCCTGGGGGATGCTTCTACTCCTTAGATCAGTGGTCAGCAAACTCATTAGTCAACCGAGCCAAATGTCAACAGTACAACAATTGAAATTTCTTTTGAGAGCCAAATTTTTAAACTTAAACTTCTGCTAACGCCACTTCTTCAAAATAGACTCGCCCAGGCCGCGATATTTTGTGAAAGAACCACATTAAAGGGGCCAAAGAGCCGCATGTGGCTTGAGAGCAGTTTGCCGACCATTGCCTTAGACATGCTGTCCCCAGACAGCAGGAGAACCCTCATCCAATCCCCTTCCCTGCCCTGCAGGGATAGGCTGCTTCTTATTGGAGGTTTGGGCTGATGGTTGTTTCTCGAGCGTGACAGCATCTGATCGCAGGATGTCCTTTTGCACCAATTAATGTGTTTGTTTTTTTTTTGCAAGCCCCCCCTTCTCTATATCCTCCACCACTGCCACCACAGCTTTTGGGGGAGAACCAGCAGTTACAGTCCAAGAAGTCAACTCCCCTTTGTCTGGCCTTTCCCCAGCATCTTTCCATCTGCTGACCAGGAAAACACTACAGCCCTGATTCCTACCACCCACAACACCGGGGGTTCCCTGCCTGACCTGACCAACATCCACTTCCCCTCCCCGCTTCCAACCCCGCTGGACCCTGAGGAGCCCACCTTCCCAGCGCTCAGCAGTTCCAGCAGCACCGGCAACCTCACTGCCAACCTGACACATCTGGGCATCGGCAGCACTGGCCAGGGTAAGGCTGGGAGGGCGAGGACACTTCCTACCCTAGCAGAGTTCACCTGTTAGCAAGGACGGCACGTGTGTGTGTGTGTGTGTGTGTGTGTGTGTGTGTGTGTGTGTAAAAAGAGAGAAAGAAATACAGCTGAGCAAGGTCACCTTCAAAATGCTGGGCATAAAGTGGGAGAGAGCCCCACATGGGGGCTTGGTGTTACTAGGCTATCCCAAGGAGAGTGGTGTTAGGACAGAGGGTACAGTCTGGGCAAAGGCCCCACAATGGGAAGGCTCATGTTGTCTCTAGGGATGGGACAGTGGTTGTGAGGAGTGCTGGGAGCTTTAGAGAGTGGGATCCACCAGACTTTTCCTTTGTCCTCTTGTCCACCCTGACCAACTGGCATGTCTATTAGCTCCACCATCAGGACCCAACCTAACTAGGACCCTCCTCATCCTGTGTAGCTCCACCTGTTGCCACTCCCCTTCTCAGTCCTAGCCTCTTCTCTACCCAGAATAGCTGTCAGCTCATGGCCCTCCTCTGCTTGGGTCCTTGCATAGCTCCTCACCTCCCACACCTCTCCTTTCCAGCTAATGAGCTCACCTTGGGGCCTCTGAACATGTCGTTCCTCCCCCCTGGTCCTCCTCTTCCTCTAGGCGGTAGGGATCCCTCACCTGCCCCATCTCTGCTCAAACCACCTTCCCCTAGTGAGGCCTCCTGGCCTTTGCTCACACCCTCCATCTGGCTTCTTATACAGCTTTGCTTTCTGTACTCACCCTGAGTTACTACTTTGTTCTCGTCTGTCCCCTGGGCTAAGTCTCACTCCCCTGCAGCCCCACTGTGACCCCTGCACTGAGTTGACTGTACTGTGGGATGTGTGGATTTGCATTCAGAGAGGAGACAGTGTGTTCCCAGCAGCCCCAGTGGGCAGGAGGGGTTAAGGGGACCCCTCTGTGAGCCCAAAGGTATCAGGACTTGGTGGTCATGGCAGCACTGGCCAGGGTAAGGCTAGGAGGGCGAGGACACTTCCTACCCTGGTAGAGTGTGCTCCCAGCAGTCCCAGTGAGCAGGAGGGGTCAAGGGGGATGCTGGGAGTACACTCTGTTCCCTTCTTCCTGCCCAGGGACCACAGAGCAGGTGCATTCACATGTTCATTACCCTGAGTGTGGTGGGCAGCACTATGCATCACTTTTTGAGATGATCACATGCTCAGAGTCACATTCACTTGCAAGTGTGCTGATTGCCCGGGGAGAATAGGCTATCAGAGGGGAGGCCACACCTAGACCAAGGCAGGGCCCCATCAGACACTTGGAGGAGAAATTTCTGGGGGAAATTGGCTGGCCTGGGAGTTGGATTGATGTGAGGAGTGGTGAAGAGTCAGTCCTACCTTTGGTGTCCACGGAGCCTGCGAATGTGAGGTGTGTTGGAGACAGTACTATGTTCCTAGGTTTTTAGATAAGGGGATGGAAGCCAGACAATGAAGGGAGGAGTAGGACTCTTGCCTGAGGATGTTGAGATTGCCCTCAGCCCTGTGCCCACTCAGGCTTAGCTACAGAGCAAAGGGCACCATCCCAGCCATGCACTGTCCCCCCCAGCTCCCCAAGACACATGGCCCCTGAGATCAGTATGCAAAGGAAGAGAGTGGAAGGTTGGTTCTAGGACTACTGCCCCTCCCACCCCCAATTTCCCTGGCTGATGCTCACACTGCCGTTTCCTGGCCCCATTCCCCCCACTTCTGACTGTGGCCTCCAGAGGACCACCCCCCTCCACCTGAGAGTCCTTGGCAGCCCCCAGCACCCACCAGGAGCTGTGCACTTCTGACCTGAGCAGAGTCTAAACAAGCACAGGAAAACAAGCACATGTGAAAGCTGCAGACCCTGAATTGGCTGCATATGGGAGGGGGGTTTGGGGGTAGGACCGGACCCTCGCCACCTGGTTCTAGTATTTGCCAGTGATGTCTGACATGTGTTGGATTGTTTTCAAACCTGCCGCTCCAGCGGCTCGCCTGACAGGGGCTTCACTTTCTGAGTGCATTTTAAATCAAGCTGAGCCTTAGCTTCTGGCACACATGGAGACTACCCCCCCCCCCAACTCACCCAACAGTCAGATCTTGAGCCCAAGAGAAGGAAGAGGCCTCCCAATCAGAGAGGGAGACAGCGGCCCCTTTCGTCCCCATCCACATTTGCTGAAGTCAGTTCCCTGGCTGGCTGTCTGCTAGGACCTGGGAGGACAATAGGCCTGGGTCCTCCTTCTTGGCACTGCTCTGTGCCTGGCCACTCCTATACTCAGGGCTCATATGTCTTGGGATGGGCCCCTATTACCTGGCTCGTCCTCCCTTGGCAGCTCTCCCTGCCTGCCCAAACTTCCCTTCCAACTGGCCCCACTCCTTTTCCCAAAGGTGACCCAGGTTGCCAAAAAGAATTCAACAGTAAGGCATTCGTCCACCCTCCGGTCCCCCATGTGAGGCCAGGAGCTCACTCTGCAAAGGATTCAAAACCACCTTTATATTCAGGGCAGATGTTAGAGGCTGGCAGCCCAAGTGCCAAATCCAGCCCAGTGGTGTATTTTGTCTATCCCACGACTCTTTGTGTGTGGTGCTTTGAATAGATATTTAAGCATCAAGAGAGAGCATATACAAACCTGGATTTCTGGCTTGTTTTGAATCAGAAGGCCTAGCGGCAGTGGGTCAAGATTCTATGCCCCAAGATGGCCCAGAGAGCTTTAGTTTACCATAGGCCCACCTGCTCTGTCACCCCATGCTCTTCTCACTCCTGGCATTTGACTCTGCTGCTTACTGAACACTTACATCTGCTCTCTCTGGATGTCACATGTTCCTCAGCCTGCTGGACCTATGAAGTGATGGACACTCAGAGGAGATGAGGGAACTGCCCAGGGTGCCCATTCCAACTGTGCTCTGAACAGGTGTCTCCTGGACTCCTGCCCAGACCTCTGACCCTGCCTCCCTTGATTTCACTGTGTCCATAGCAGCCTGATTTCTGGGTCCCAAGGTCTGTGCAGAAATTGGATCCCAGGCCCTGCCTCAGGAGCAATCTATGGCATTAGTTGCCCCGCATTGCTTGGAGCCACCAAGGCATCCAAGGGGAATGGATGACACACATGGATGACACAGCAAGCAGCTGCCTGTCATCTCCCTCAGTGCACACTGGGTGCATTCTAACTGGCCCATGAACCTGTCATCTTACCTGCTGGAACAAGGTTGATCTGGTGCCTGTGGCAGGGTGGACCTGGCTTCCATGAATGAGTTAGGCACCTTCACTGGCCTTGACTCACAATTCATTAAAGCCTCACAGTTAACTGGCAAGGACAGCTGATATCATCTCCATCTTGAGGATATGGAAACAGAGTCTGGGTGGTCAGATCACGCCCCAGGGCTCCTCATTGTATCAGCGGGCCTGTTGCCTGGCTGGCACAGTGCCCTGGGATAACATAAGCCCCAAATGCTGCCACACTGAATTTGACCTTACTCAAGTCCTTCACAACAGTTGTATCCAGGGATTGGATTACTGGGGGAAGGGGCCAAGGGGAGAAAAGGATGTGGAGTCTGGCAGGAGCTCCATCAGGAATGTAGGTTTTGGAAGAAGTAAAGAGTAACTGAGTTTCTAGCTTAGGCATGCCAGTGGAGCTAATGGTCCAGCTTGGAAAATACACTGGGGAGTGGGGAGCGGGGAGGGAGTGAGATGGGAAGGTGGAAGGGATGCCAGTTATACAAATCCAGGGTTGAGAGATCTGGCCGGAAGAGCAGTTATGAGAAAGGACATGTACATCGAGCGAGGGCATGAAGGTCAAGAGGAAACTAGAGTGTTGGGCAGGACTGACTTGCTTGAAGATAACCAAAACCCAAGCCAGTTTAGGGAAAAAAGTAGATTGATTGTCTCCCAAAGAGGGGAAGTGCCAGTGTAGCTGCATCCAGGGTTCAGGTGCTGCTCTCCCACCTCATTCTCCAGCTGATCCTTCCCCTTCCAGCCACAGAATGCTATACACACACACACACACACACACACACACACACACACACACGCACACACGCACACCCTCACACCCTCTATACCTCCAGCCTCTCTCAGAGCTCTATCAGAAGACCTAGGTCAGTCTCTCATTGGATCAGCCTGGTCACATGTCCATCTAGGGGCCAATCATGTGGCAGTCCAGAGGCAGGAAAGTCCTGCCCAGCAGGATCTTTAGGACACACCCCTCCTGAAGGGATGGCAGGATCAGTATAGAGAGTGTTGGTTATCATGACATTTTGGGAGGAGAATAGAGACCACACAGAGCTGGGGTCCCCAAGATCAGGATATCAGGACCTTGGAGGGGGTATCCTGGGTTTAGCAATCAGGTCATGCCCACTGGCTTCTGTCTGACCAATTGAGCTGTCCCCAGCAGTGACCTTGGGTGTATGAGTGGCTCTTTGGAGGCTAGAATCATGCCAACCCTTCCTTCCTTCCAGGAATGAACACTCCAGGCTCTTCACCGCAGCACCGTCCGGCCAATGTCAGCCCACTGTCCCTGAGTTCAGAGACACGGCGGCAGCAGCAGGCACAGCAGGTGTCACCCACCCTATCCCCGCTGTCACCCATCACTCAGGTTCGAGGGTGCAGTGGGGTGGGGAAGGGCCCAGTTCTCTCTGGGAGGCCTCCTACTCCTTCCAAGGAGATCTTAGAAATAGCCCAGCATTTTTGGCTTTTTGTCAATTTTTTTAAACACATGGGAAGTGCATTAATCACTGGCCTGGGGTCTCTTGTGCCATCATGGGCAGGTCCTATGTTAGCATTTGTGTGAATGGGGCATGTTTCAATTATGGTATTTTCTCTTTTTTAGGGTCTAGTTGAAATTTTCCAAAATAAAATTTTAAAGAGATCCCCTTCTCTTCCCCAATTTATTGTAATTTTGATTTTTTGGTAATGGTGTGTGTATAGAAATTAGTCTGTTTCATCTAGGTCATGCAGCAAGCTGATGTATGATTGTTCATAGTAATAGTACTCTCTCATATTCCTTTTATTTCTGTAAAGTTGGTAGTAACGTTCCCACTTCCATTTCTGACTTTAGTCATTTAATTCTGTTGTTTACTTAGTCAGTTGAGGCTCATAGAATTTGAGTTAGGAAGCGTTCCTTCCTCTTCTGTTTTTTGTTTGTTATGAAGAGTTTGAGCAGCATTGATGTTAATTCTTTAAATGTTTGGTAAAATTCATGAGCAAAGCCACCTGAGGTCTGAGCTTTTATCTTCACTGGGATGTTTTTGATTATTGATTCAACCTTCTTACTTGATATAGGTCTACCCAGATTTTCTATTTCTTCTTGGGTCAATTTTGGTAATTTGTCTGTTTCTAAGAAAATAATTTGTCCATTTTGTTAATTTTTTAAAATATGTTTTCTGGTTTTTTTTAGAGAGAGGAAGAGAGAGAGAAACATCACTGTGAAAAAGCACCCTAATTGAGGATCAAACCTGTAACCTGGGCATGTGTCCCTGACTGGGAACTGAACCAGTGACAGCTAGCTCAACCAACTGAGCCAACCAGTCAGGGCTTAATTATTTTTAAAAAATCCCTGACAGATAACATTTTAAAAATATGTATATTTTATTGATTTTTTTTTTTACAGAGAGGGAGAGAGAGTTAGAAACATTGATGAGAGAGAAACATCAATCAGCTGCCTCCTGCACATCCCCCACTGGGGATGTGCCTGCAACCAAGATACATGTCCTTGACCAGAGTCTCACCTAGGACCCTTCAGTCTGCAGGCCGACACTCTATTCACTGAGCCAAACAGGCTAGGACTGACATAACATTTTTGTTCTTTGTTTTTTAAATATAACCTTGGTGGTATCATTCACTTATAACAAAATTAAGTCATTCACACATTTTGATGCCTGTTCTGGGCATGGTCCCTCTGTTGTCTGCTTGTACAGTGATCTTGTTCAGATCAGGACCCAGAAGAGCCATGGTGGTTTTTCTGGCAGATGTGTCATCACTCTCTCCACCTGTGACCCCTGACCCTTTTCTCCACCCTCAGTCTCTCAGGCTTGCTTTTCCTTCCTGGAAAGTATTTATTAGAGATTAGGCATCTGCTAAGCTCCTGGGCACGTACTGCCTCAACACTGAGCAGGATTCCTGCATATCCCAGGGACGCTGCACACACTCATAACTGTTGAAAACTTCCTCTGCTTGTTTTCCTCTTTCGAATTCTGAGAAGGCTTGAACTGGTTATCACCTAGTGGCTAAATCAGCACCTTCATCACTCACATCCTCTCTAACCTCCCCAGGGGAACCAAGCTGCAGGGTGGTGATGAGCAGTCCCTTCCCCTCTCTGAGGGGGCTAGGTGCTGGCCACCCTCCAGATTACCATAGTGTGATACCTGGTGCCTGCCTGCAGTGGGGAAACTTCGTTTCAAAGAGGCCAGGATTTCCTAAGCCTGTGTGAATACAGAAGGCTGTGCCTATCTCTTGGTATGCAATGAGGGTAAAAGAAAGGCTGGTTGGGTGTAGGGTGCAGGCAGCTGAATTAAATGCCCAGGTCCAGCTGACCCTCCATAGTCCTGGGTGAGGCCCCATTTAGGCCTATGCCTCCCGGATCCAGGGTGTGGATGTCTCTTTGTTCATCTATCACAGTGGTTGGCAACTTCGGCTTGCGATCCACATGTGGTTCTTTGGCCCCTTGAGTGTGGCCCTTCCACAAAATACCATGGCCTGGGTGAGTCTATTTTGAAGAAGTGGCATTAGAAGAAGTTTAAGTTTGAAAAACCTGGCTCTCAAAAGAAATTTCAATCGTTGTCCTGTTGATATTTGGCTCTGTTGACTAATGAGTTTGCTGACTAGTGATCTATCACATCATTGCTGAGCTTGCCAGGCCATGAGGGCCCCTCGGGGGACCAGGTGCCTGTGCCCTGGCCCCCACTGCAGATACCTGAATCTGATTCCACTCTCTTCCCACAGGCCGTGGCCATGGATGCCCTATCTCTGGAGCAACAGCTGCCCTATGCCTTCTTCACCCAGGCAGGCTCCCAGCAATCAACTCCACCGCAGCCCCAGCCCCCACCACCCCCGCCACCAGTATCCCAGCAGCAGCCATCCCCACCACCTCCACAGGTGCCCGTCAACCTCCCCCCAGGCAGCCCTCTGATGCCAAGCACAAGCCTGACACAGGGACCCCAGCTGCCCCCGCTCCTGGTCACAGTACCATCCTCTCTCCCCCAGTCCTCCCCAGACAACCCAGGCCAGCCACCAATGGGAATCGACATCACCTCGGTAAGCTCAGGACATGGTCTTTGGGGCCTGGCTGTGGGGTCAGGAAGAACCTGGGGCTGTGGGAGGCTACATTGGGTACCTAGGGCCCGGAGAGAATTGGGTGTCCAGTTTTGTCTGCAGCCACCTAAAGGTTCCATTTGGAGGCCAAGTTGCCAGTGTTTGGGGCTGAAGCAGACACTGCCAGGGGCTCAGCACCCAATGAATTTCTGCTGAGGATGTCACCCCATGTACACACGGGAAAACCGAGGCACAAGCACGTATCAGTGCCCCAAACCTTACCTAATATGGGCTACCCATGTCTGGCTGCCAAGCCATTCCCCATGGCCCTTGATACCTGCCCCTGCCCTTCCCATCCAAAATGGAGCTTCCCTGGAGGTAAGGAGAGCGAGCTCTCAGGGCCAGAGGAACAGACATCTGCAAGCCAGAGTTTCAGGGGTGAACTTGGAGGGGAGGCAGAGTTGCAGCACAGTGACTGAGCCAGGGGCTTCAGCTCAGACCCTGGGACCTCCCTGCCTGGACCAGGGCTGCAGCTCAATTATAGGATAGGCCCATGGGACTCGCTTCCCGGGTGCAGCAGGGGAGCTTCGGCTCAAACCATGGGACCCTCTGCCAAGCCAGGGGCTGCAGCTCAGACCATTGGATACCCTACCAGGACTGAGCTAGGTTTTTACCTCTGCAAACTCAAAGCTTCCTGATTGTTCAGACTTTGAACCTGATTATTCTGGTGGGAAGGGGATGGTCATTGTTACCTTTGGCCACATCCAGAGTAACAGAGACCCATGTTTGGGGCACAGTGAGCCTCCCTATTAAGCCCTCAGCTAACAGCCATGGGATAAAGCCTTCAGAACATCATGTGCTCTGCAATGAACAGCTCTCCCCGCCCCTCCCCAACACATATAAGCTGGTGGTCAGGCAGTGACCTAACAGTAGAGACCCACATTTCCAAGCTGCTCCAGCAGGCATGTACTACTGGAAAGTGCCCAAGCCTTTCCTTTAGCATTAACACAGCAAGTGTGGGGGCAGCTCTGATGTTGGGGCCGATCTGGGCTCCCAGTTCCCCAATACCCTCCTGCAGTAGGGCCTAGCTATGGAGCTGGGTGGACATTGTGGGCACGGGTATTCAAACCAGGCGCACACACAGTGCCTCCCCAGGCTCCCAGGTCAGAGAGTCTTATCTCCTGGTACCCCTAGGGCCTGCTGGCTCCCTTGGGGCACAGACATTCTCCTTCAGAGTTTCTGCAGACTCTCTCCCAGGCAAGGACATCTCTCTGGACATTTTTCTGGTCTTCACCAAGTTACACATTGGTGCTACCCTCACCCTATTAATTGAACTCCCATGTCCCACCCAGTCTCAGCCTCCATCACAAACTGCTCAGAGTAGTTCACTGAAGAAATGGGGGAGACTGAGCACTCATAGGGCCTTGGATCAGCTGTACAGGCCTCCATGAACAGCAGTCTCAGAGAGGTCAGGCAGGGTTTAAATCCAGATCCTGGCCCAACCTATAATCAGTGATGAGAAGCCAGGGCCTTCTGCCTTTGAGCAAGGTGGTAGCCAGCCCTCTGAGGTCTCTGGAGATCCTGACCCCTTCAGGCTTGTCCTACTATCACTATGTTAGTGATAGTGACTTCTTAGTGCTGGGAGCCCTGCTATCAGTACCAACCCCCTTGCGGTGGGCAGGATGTGCCAATACAGACTTGAGACTGAGAGAGCCAGGGATCCATCCAGAGTCAGGAGCAAAAGGCAATGTCTGCCTGCCCAGTCCTAGGCCATCCCTGCCTTTGTGTGTGTGAGGTTGCATGTGTGTAGCTGTGTGCAAATATATGTAGTGTGGGTGTTTTGAAGCATGTTGAATCGAGGTGGACCCAACCCTTACTCCCCCACAGCCTGTCAGGACAATTCCATGATGCTCGGTTCTAGGTTCTCTGTCTCCAGCCCCCCACACCTGGGAGCTGGGTTTGGAGACAAGTACCCCTGAAGCCCCAAGTTCTGGCCTCAGGTCCTCTGCTCACTGAGGGGTGGGGGCCTGTGGGAGGCTCAGCTGGGAGCTGGGCTGGGGCCCCCATGTCCTGACCTGTTTGTCGTCGCAGGCCCCGGCTCTGCAGCAGTACCGCACTAGTGCCGGCTCCCCAGCCAACCAGTCTCCCACCTCACCCGTCTCCAATCAAGGCTTCTCCCCTGGGAGCTCCCCGCAAGTAAGGGATGCCGCAACTCCATCCCCAGCTCACCTCACCCCCCTGTGCCCTTGCCCGCCATCTGTGCCTCATGCCTCACATCATCCCATCTCGTCTGCTCCATGGGCCTGGGAGGAGAAGGCGCTGCCCCTCGTTCCCGCTGCTCCTCTGGTCTGTGCAAAGCCCCGGCTGAAGGTGGTGAGCTCCTCAGTCTGTTAAAGATCTCAGTGCTGGCCCAGGCCAGGTAGCTCGGCTGGTTAGAGTATTGTCCCAATACACCAAAGTTGTGGGTTTGATCCCTGGTCAGGGCACATACAGGATCTCAGTGTCAGCCACACCCCAGCTCCTCAACTATGGTTGGGGACAGCCCCAAGTGTCGCTCAAACATGGAATCCAATAGCCTATTCACATGTCCTCACCTGTATCTGACCACCCTAAGGCCTGGTGTCTTGAGGCTTTTGAAAAGAGGGGGTACTCCCCTTGCTTTGGAGCACAGCTGAGGTGACAGCCAGTGTGGTAGGGGTGCTAACTAGTCACCCCCTCCCCTACCCTTTATCCCATAGGAAGGTATGTCCCCCAGAAAGCCTCTCTGAACAGTACTATAGCCTGTCAGGTCCTTGTTCCCCTTCTACAGATGAGACAGGCTGACCCTAGGTCCTAGGCAACAAGCAGGACTTGACCAACCCTGTCAGATGCAAGTTACTCTCCCACACCTGGCACAATTGGTCTCTGATATCTAACATGCCTATACCCTGTCCAGGTTCCTCAGGGTTCCCCTCAGCCTGACTCGGCCATAGTCATATTCCATCCAGAATGTTCCATCAGAGAGGAAGGGGTGCTTGAAAAGCTGACATCTGGGCCTAAGACATCTTGCTCACAGTGAAGCCTCTCCAGGACTCTGTCCCTCAGTTCCCAAAATATCACTAAGTTGAGAAACCCCTAGGAGCTCCTGCAGTGCCCCAAGCCCCAAGCCTTATTCTCAGCCAAGGGAAGATAGGATTCGCCTTTCTGCATAGAGCAAGGAGCAGAGTTGCCCCTCTAGACAGGCAGGGAAGACATCAGGCTACCTTGTCCCCAGCTCAGACGTGCACCCTGAACCCAGACCCGGATTGGGACAGTGGGCATCCCGTACAGGGAGGACTTGAGGCTTCATCTGCTGTAGGAGGAGCCCTCATGTACTGCCTGCACACCCACAGCCACCAGGGGTCCTGCTGGGATTGTCAATGTGCAGCCTCTTGCTCCATAGGTATGCGGGGAGGGTGGTAGTAAGCTTGGGACAGGGCAGGGCTCAGCCTGATCTCTGCATGCTCTCTGTTCATGCACCACAGCTCTGAGTTCTTATGGCTCCCAGAAAGTGGTCTCATCATGTGTTACCATGGATATAGCAGGCTGGAGAAGCTGAATCTGGCAAGGGCGGCAGCAGGTGGGACCTGTCCCAGATGGGCAGCCCTCCTTGGGGACAATTCCTGAGTAACATCCCTCTAATTCAAAGCAGGACAGAAATTTGAGGGTCAAATAGATTTCTTTCAGGGGAGATTAGTCTCTACCAAAGTGGTCCATCCCAGGCAGAACCTTTTTCTGTCATGTCAAGCCACCATCTGTGTGTCGGTCCATCTGTCAAGGGATGCAGGCTGCTAACTCAGGTGTGAAGACGAGGCCATCAGGGTATCTGACCCCAACCAGAGATACTGGCTTAGAGGGACAATGTGTTAGGCAGATGGCAGACCTGACTTCCTTCTGTAGGTTGAGTCCTCCAGGACACAATCATCAGCCCCATGGGCCTCTACCTTCCTGGCCTTGAGCAGATGAACTGAGCCTCAAGCAGTTGAGATGTGTCTTATGTGCTGCCTCCTTCTTCAGTTCTGAGCGGACCTTCCTGCAAACTCTCATGGCCTCCTCACAAGAGAAATGGTGGCCTGAGGTCCCCTGTGCATCCTGGGCCTCTCTAGGGCCAAGGTCACAGGGACAGGAACAGGTGCCTCGGAAGAAACGTGCCACCTCCTTCATGGGCAAACCTAGCCAAAACCTCCTTCAGCCCCTTTTTTAAACCTGAAGCTGGTAATTTTTAACTTTTCCTTGGTGTTTCAATAGAACATTCATCCCCAGGAGCCTCCCTGCACACCAGGGTGGCCATCTGTCCCTTTCTGCTCTCAGCCCACTGACCACCTGGAGCAGCCATTGTGGGTTTGTGGCCAATCCTTGTCTGAAATGGAAGCCTGAGACTAAAGCCTTGGCCATGGTCAAGTATATGGGGACCTTCCTAGAACAGGGAACTCAGGGAAGATTCTAGGGCCTTTGATCTGTGGAGACATTTGAGAAGATGTATGCCAGACACACACATCACTTGTGACACCTGGGTATGGCTATGGTGCAGCAACTTCCATGAGCGACCCTGTCCTACAGAAGAGACACTTTGGGTTCAGGCTGGGAATATATCTGTCCAGGCCTGGTGTTTCAGGTGCAGCCGGGATACACACCAGCCATTCCTCCCACATCCTGCCAGGCTCCATCCCGCCATCCCTGGCAGTATCTCCAGAATGGGCAGGGGCTCCAAGCTCTTTCTGGTGTCTCCACCACCTCTGAGGTCCTAGCCCCCTGCTTCTCTCCCAGAAGCATCTCCCAGCCCCCTTCCGTAGCCAGCCTTGAACAAGCAGGAATGAGGCTGCATGCCTACCAATGAGCTCTGAGGTCTCGAGGGCAGGCTGCCAGGAGTCAGCAGGTGAGAGGGGGCTTTCTGAGTGCCTGTCCTATGTCCTACACCTATCCTATCCACATGTGTGGACAGGGGCCTGACAGAGCTCACCGAATGCTCGTCTCATTCTGAATATTTAGGGAACCTTGTGCCTTGGCACCAGTTACATGCTTTCCACTGGGACTTGTCAGGGTTCCTGGTCCTCATAGCCCCCACTCGCTCATCTTCTGTCTGACAGAAAGGAGGTCACCTACATCTGAGCTTAAGAAACGGAGATGGGGTGGCGTTCTTGGGAAATGTCAGGGTGTAGACCCACCCTGCCCCCAGCAGGCAAGAGAAAGAAGCCATCATCCTGAGATGGGGAGTTGCCAGCTCAGTGTAGGCACCCTGGAATAGCTGTCATCCATCTCCCTTGTCTCGTGCATCCTTCACTAGGTCTCAGGAGCCTCCTGTGGGCTCAACTGGCCTGTAGGAGTTGTTCTCCCCCCCCACACACACACACACAACCTAGTCATGGGTATCATGACAACAGCAAGCCTCTCTTCTATCTGCAGCACTCTTCCACCCTGGGCAGCGTGTTTGGGGACTCGTACTATGAGCAGCAGATGGCGGCCAGGCAGGCCAATGCTCTGTCCCACCAGGTGAGCGGGTGCCCGGGCCACAGCGCCCTCAGCAGATGCTTGCCCGGACCCCGCCCGCCCTCGGGAGTGAGCTCTGCTCCTAGCCCCTCCTGTCTACAGGCAGTGGAGCATGTGACTGCCTTTGCCTCTCCTGGCGTATGCACCTGGTATGTCAGTGAACGCCAGCAGGGTCGGGCAGTGGCTGTCACAGTGGCATTTGGCGTGGGCCATGCATGTGAGTTTGCGGGAAGTCAAGTTGGCTTTGTGTGGAGGCCAGAATCAGGTATGTGGGCCCAGGAGGGGTTGGCTGCTGCCTGGAGCTAGTCACTCAACCATTCATCCATTTATCCATCCATCCATCCTGCAAGCCCTGACGGTGTGTATGTGGGCAGGCCCGTGTGGGTTAGGAGAGGGCGATACCCCAGGGCAGAGGGACTTGTGTGAGCAGCCCTCATGAGGGTGGACCTGAGTACAGCTTTAGGCATCCTGCAGAAGAGGTGGTCCAAAAGTCTCAGGCAGCCCATCCCTCAGCAGCAGTGCTCAGTGGCCAGCCTCACACCCTGTGTTCCCTCCAGCTGGAGCAGTTCAACATGTTGGAGACCGCCATCAGCTCCAGCAGTCTGTACAGCCCAGGTTCTACACTCAACTATTCGCAGGCGGCCATGATGGGCCTGACGGGCAGCCATGGGAGCCTGCAAGACACACAGCAGCTTGGTTATCCCAGCCACAGCAGTATCCCCAACATCATTCTCACAGGTGAGGTCCTGTATGAGGTGTCTGGGCAGGGGTGTCAGTCCTGGTGTCCCTGTCATAGCCCTGGGGGAGATGGAACTCCCTGCCCTGTAGGGTGAGTCATAACACAACTGAGGTGTCTTTGGTGTGGACCCAGAGAGTCCAGACCCTTGTTCCTAACCTTGAATCGCTGCTGGGCTGCAGTCAGGCAAGGGAGACATACACCTGGACCCCACACCAGGCATACAGCACCTTGTGCTCCGAGCAAGAACTAGAGAGATCCAGTCACTCCCAGCCCTATGCCTGCCTCCCAGGCACCTGAACACTGTTATCTGAGTGTGTTGGGAACATAGGTGACCATGGCAGTGGGTTAGCCCTGCATGGCAGGAGGGGTGCTTCCTGTGCAGTCAACAGGGATGTAACAGCTTGTACATGCTGTGATGTGTGTCTCAAACGGCCAGAGTATAGTGCCCAGGTGCCTGGGGGCATGCACAGTGTGTGTGAGGGAGTCCTGCTCCAAACCTGTGATGCCCTCTCCATCCTATCACCCCTGCTTCCCTCCACTGAAGGTTCTTGGTTTTATTGAAGAAGGAAGTATGTAGTTTCCTTATAGGGCTGTGTGGGATTGAGGTGGACACCCCCGTCTCCTGATGGTTCCCATTCACATCTCCAGGATGGATGGGTCTATGCCCAGAGTCCCCCTCTTTCCCAAGGCTGGGACCCCAAGTATAGACTCAGTACTTCCTCCCTACTCTGAAGGTGCCTCAGGTACCCATGGAGGACCAGGCCCCCATGATGACCCTGACAGTCCAGAAAGATGGATACTTTCAAACTGTGTGTGTGTGTGTGTGTGTGTGTGTGTGTGTGTGTGTGTGTTGATTTTAGATAGGGAGAGAGAGAGAGAACATTAGTGATGAGAAAGAATCATCGATTGGCTGCTTCCTGCATGCCACCCACTGGGGATCAAGCCCACAGCCCAGGCATAAGCCCTACCTAGGAACTGAACTGCGACCTCCTGGTTTACAGGTTGACAACCGACTGAGCAACTCTGGCTGGGCAAGATGGAGACTTACACTAGTTCCTAGATGGGGAAACTCTTGGGGACTCCTCACAAGTAGAGGAGGGAGTCCAGGTTTGAAATAGGGTCTCTGTGTAGGAACCAGATTTCCGCCATGCCACAGGGAGAGCCCTAGATGCACATGCCCAGCCTGCTTCTCTGACAAGAGGGGACTACCTGCTGATGTCTGGGGCTGGATCTTTCTCTGGGTAGGGCCAGCCTATGCTTTGTGGCATTGAGCAGTGTCCCTGGTCTCCACGTAATGTTAGTAGTACCCCCTTCCCCAGTCCTGGCAACTAGAAATGTTCCCTGGGGTAGCCTAAACCCTCTTCCCTGAATGTAGGGGTAGGGAACCAAGACTGAGTTGACTTTTGTGTCCCCCTAATTCAGTGACAGGAGAGTCCCCTCCCAGCCTCTCTAAAGAACTGACCAGCACGCTGGTTGGGGTCGGTGATGTCAGCTTCGACTCTGACAGCCAGTTCCCTCTGGATGAACTCAAGATTGACCCCCTGACCCTGGATGGACTGCACATGCTCAATGACCCTGACATGGTCCTGGCCGACCCAGCCACTGAGGACACCTTCCGGATGGACCGTCTGTGAGTGCACACCCAGCACTCTTCTGCCCAGTCCCGGCTCCGTCACCCCGCCGGTCAGTGGTCCCAACGGAGTCTCCCTGAGCCCAGGGACTGCACACTCTGTCCCTGCAAACGGCCGAGCTTGTGATTCTGAGCTTGCAATACCGCCAAGCACCCCCCCTCCCGCCCTCCCTCGGCTGTCCACCTTTCTTGGGAGGCTGTGAGTTGCCCTCTAGGACTCCTCCCTGTGCACACTCTTTCACCTCCCAACCCAGGCCATGAGCCATCAGTCCCTGTAAGATGCAGAAAGCATGTTGGGCAGGGCCTGGGAGCACCGGGGTCTGCTCCTCACTGTGGTGGGCAATGTGCATTTCCGACTGTTGTCCAGCTCTCACTGCCTTCCTTCATCCCTGGTTCCTACCCTCCATCCGCGCACCTGCCACCCCCAGGTTGTGGTTAGGTAGAGAGCCATCCCCACCTGACAAAAGAGAGAACGCCAGAGAGTGGGACAGACCCAGTGCAAAATAAACACTATTTTGATTGCTGTCTTTTATATTCCTGACCAAACAGAATGCTAGAACCCTTCCCATGTGGGTGGATGTAAACAGAGCAGCTAGATCTTCCCAGCCTCCTCCCACCTCACCTACCCCTGCACCAGATCCCCCTGCGGCTGCCTCTGTCAGTAAGCTGCTAGCCAGGATGACAGGACCTGCTAGAGAATGAATGTGGAATCAGGTTATTTCTAGGGCTGGGTTTAGAACTTATTTTCATCTTTTCTGCTCTGTACTGTGGTCCCTGTTACTGTTATTTACAGACTAGTGGGAAGGGGGTGGCCAGGGCATTTTTGCTGTGTTTTTGTTGTTTCTTTTGTTTGTATTTCTATTATGGCTATAGATGAGTAGATGACTCCTTCAAGCCAATACTTGCCTGAGAGCCTCTTTTTATTCCTGAAATACTACATTACATATGTTTTAAAGCTAACTGGAAGCAGTCTGCCATCTGAGCTGTGACCCTAGCCTCATTGTTTTTACCTCAAGTTATCTCAAAACAGAAGGGTTGAGTGGCTGCCCAGCCCAGGGAGGGCAGGTTGTGCTAGGTGAGGACTCTGACAAAAGTTTGGGTGGCTGGAGGTGCCTTTTCTCTGGCTATGTAACAGACTTCTGAAAAGGAGCCAATGCTTTTATTAAGGATCTGGAGAAAACCTATCTCTGCCTGCTCCTAAAGGTGCCCGCCAGTCCTCAGGGCTGGTGTGTCCCAGACCCTGAGGCTGGCAGCAGCTGTGGCCCCTCTGTTCCTAGACACCCCAGATGAGGTTGTCTCTCATCCCCATCCTGGGAACCAGCTGACATTCATCCCCCTGGCCACTTCTGTTGTTGCTCCTCCTGTTAGGACTGGGTTTGGAGGCAAAGAGCAGCATGCTTTTAGTGGTGAGTTTCTAGGTGCTTGCTTCTCAAAGTGCCTTGATAGGCAGAGGTGACCATCTCTCTGCCCTCCAGGCCCTTCGAGGGGGTGACAGGCTGGCTCTCTTTTCTGTTGGCAGCTTTACTAGGAATCTCTGTTTCAGTTCCCAAGTTGCATCTCAACTTATTCCTCCACATGCTGTTCAGCTGACACTTCTGCCTGGTGTGTTCTTTGTGGTGTTAGTGGCCACTCTTCTGCCTAGGCCTTGGGAGCCCTTTCAGTGGGAGCTGGATTTGATCCTACAATTGTCCTTCCTTTTCGCTTCTCGGCCGGGCTGTTAGCACGTATCCAAGCAGCTGGGCAGCCACACTTGTGAGGTTTCCTCCTCAATCACTTGGCCCCACCACCATTGTCTGGGCTTGAGGAGCACAGTGTCAGTCTGTCCAGGTCTAGGGCCTATCCTTTTACTGTGGCAGGGACTGGGGACATAGATGGGGACTTTTTTTAAGAAAAAAAAAAAAAAAGAACATCTAGATGTACATAGAAGAGTTTGGTTACCATTAGACTTGTATGTAGAACTTTTTAAAAAATGGCCTTAATAAAATTACAAGCAACCTTCCTGGATGCAATTTTCAAACAAGGCTTTGGAATCCAGTGAGGAAGCCTTGTCAGCCCACGCTTCCCATCTGTCCAGCACTAGTTCTAGGTGCAGACAGACAGGAGAGGCCCATGGCCTGCAGCACAGGTAACATTGTATTAACATGCATCCTCTGCCTATGAGAGGTGTAGGTGCAGAGCTATCCTCGGAGGTGGCCCCACCAGGAGCCAGCGGCCAGGCATCTCCATGTCTTCCTGGGCCTTGGGAGGCCTCCTGGGGTCTGCAACAGGGAATTTGTGGGGTTTTTTCTTAAATATCACTTCTCTACTAAATATTCTTGAGTTGCCAAGACTTTCTGAGGCAAGACAGCCTAAGGGATTCAGTCTTTTGACTTGTGATGTGAAAATACTGTGATTTTAGGTAAGCTGCACCAGGAGGGGTGGGCCTGTGCCTATATTCTGTATGTAGACCTACCACCCTTGTCCTACTCACAAGCTCGGGGCAAGACTGGACTTCAAGCCTTGACACTGAGCCCACATGGGCTCAAAGGCCATCCAGGTCCCCCGACTGCCCTATTCCTAGTGCTCTTGGCTTTAGCTGAGCCCCCTCAGCTGTGCAAACCTTTCCTCTGGGAGCTCTAGCTGCCTGGTGTATTCCCATCTGCCTCAGTTTACCCTCTGCCCTCCAAGTCCCCAGGGCAATGAGTTTGTTCCTCTTCAAAGCTCATGGGCTGAGATGGATCCTGAGGTTAGTGACTCTCTATATTCTCCAGAGAAGAGGGTTGTGCCCAGGTCCGACTGGAGGAGAAGATAGGGTCTCGGGATCACATATCCCATCACAGGTGCCCATGCTGACCTCCCCCCTCCATGCCCTTACAGGGGGAAGACAGGCAGCGCTGTTTGGAGCGTCCTGCAGCCCCCTCCCCTTGACACTTCTGGGCAGGAAGGGTGAGTGCCAGTCTCTTGGGGCAGAAGTGCTTGAGACCCTCAGTTGAAAATTCGGGGCAGGTCAACTCCTCAGCAAAATTTGGGGACTCATAACCAATGGTATTCAAATGTTGGCCAGGCTCCCCATTGGGGACAAGTCACAGTAGAAGGGGCCCTAATTAAGGTGGGTCCAGCTCCACCAAGGGTTCACAGGAGTCCCTGGGACCAGCTATCGAGGGCAGGGCTGTGTGCTTCTTGACCTTTCCCCAGCTCCTTGCGTGAACTGGACTTTTTGGCCCTCTGTGCTATTATCTGCTCATGGGTTTTCATGGTAAGGGAGGGTTCTGAGTGGTTAGTGTGTTTGACCTGATTTTCATTGGCCAAACTCCTGGAAGGACATCCAGTGGGGTGGTCTGCTGTGAGGCCCATGTGTCACAGTGGAGTGGATGAGGGCAGCTCTGTCAAATGAGGCTCTATGTGGAGGGCAAGGGGCCCCCTATCCATTCATGCATTCTGCTGGGGCTGGATGTTCAGTATGGGGAAGCTTGTCTGTCAGGTTTCCTGGGCCTGATGAGTGCCTATGAGCGACTTTCACTAAGGAGCCATGTGGCCCCTGAGCTGGTTCATAACCAAACATCCCTCCAACGCTCCCTCCATTGGACTCAACTTTCCATTTTTCCACAGGAGGCAACCCCAACCCCATATGAGGTTCTGGAGGCTTTAGGGGATTGACAAAACCGCCTCTGGGTTCTGAAGAAGCTGTGGCCAAAGCTTTGGGGTTCCAGTGTAGGACTTGGGTATGGGGTGCTCAAGGTCAGTGGTACTGGGCACCCTGGTCCTGGCCCATCACTCCTGTAGGTGGCATTCCAGGTGAGGGGTCTGTGGCTACCTGAGCCCTCATGTGTCCTGCAGAACTGGGGGAGGACTTAGTGCCTCACCCACTCTGGGAGGCTTGCCTGGAGTAAGCGTGCAGCTGGGTCTGTTTCTGTCCCCATTCTTTTTGGTCCCTGGGCTTCTACCTCCTGGGGGTCTCACAGTATGTATGTGACAAAGGACCCCTGTGACATTCCTTCAGGGGTGCTGGCTGAGTGGGGTTCAGGCCTTTCATTACCCTCGTGCCACAGGCAACTGGGCACTCCCCAGGAGAGGGAGGTAAGGTGCTGGAGTACTCCTGAGGGCATGGAAAGCAGATGCAAGACCTTGTGAACTGGGCCTAAGTTTTCCTTCCTGTTTACTGGCTCAGACCCATGGGTCTCAGGGCCCTTCCCAATCGGGATGAAGGGCAAGGGTTGTATGTCAGGGTAATGCTGGCTGCAGATGGCTCCCTCTGCTTTCCATCCTCCTGGCCAGTTCCCAACACCTCATCCCTAGGAGCCAGGTTCTGGAATTTGGGGGCAATTGATGCCCAGTCCACCCTAGCCTGTCACTTCTGACCTCTTGCCTACTCAGACAAGGGGATACTGCCATGGCCTTCCCCACTGGGCCCTGGGAGGGAGGCCTTTGGCAGCCAAGGTCCATTCCCCCTAATGTGTCCCCCCAGGAAATTGCCTCCAAGGGGGCTGGGTGGCACTTCTAATATATGCAAACTCATCGGTCTGAGCCCTGCCCCACCTGTGTTCCTCTGTCCCCAGGCTGGCTCTGCCCCCCACCCCCACCCCAGCATGTACACTCTGCTGTGGATGTCCCATGGGCCGTGCGTGTGGGTGCCCGTGGCGGGCTGGGGCGGGCGGCTCAGGGCGCACTCGGCCAGCCCCTGCCTGTCCTCTGGCGTGGACGCTTTTGTCTTTGTACCTTTGCATCCTTTGTAATGAAACCTAATAAAAGCCCAATGTTTTCGTCTCTGCCTCCTCCCCTTTTTTCCTGCCCTTGTTCTCCAACCCAGAGATGAAATATGAGTGTCACAGGTACACCTGGTGGGAACCACACACACGCATGAATATGGACACACAGATGTGTACCCCTCACAATCTCACCCTACTAGCCAGCTACTTGACCCTGTGTCCTGGAAGGGGAATAACTAACCCACCAGGATCCTGGAGCAGACACTTCAGGGGTGGGTGAGCTGCAGCAACTGGACACGACTAGTTAGTTCGGAGGGAAGTCAGCAGTAAGGCCAGACTCCACCATCTCCCCAAAGCAGAGACCACAGCCACCATCCTGCCGAACACACTTTATTTTATCCTCTCTGATCTCTTCCCTTCCCCAAGGTTGGCTGCCCCTCAGTCCTCCAAGCCTGAGAGTGGCTGTCATCTAATGGCAGGTCCCCACACATCCCTAGGACTGCAGCAGCCCCCGGGTCTCATAGTCTTCCGGGATGGTGTCTGTGGAGGGAGAGAGGATAGGTGAATGAGAAAGGGTAAAGCCAGCAGGGCAGAGCCTCCCCTCATCCTGCCCCCTTACTTCCTCTTACCATTGCAGCGATAGCGCAGGTTGGCCCAGATGATGTTCTCCTGGGAGAAACAGAAGACACCCAGACGGCCACCCCGCATAGTTGTATCCAAGACCACATTGCTGTCAGCCACCAGCTCAGGGCCCTCGTAGAACTGCACTCTGGGGGAGAGGAGAGGCAGGGGACAGTGAAGCCCCTCAGAGTTTTGGCGTCCTGCCCTGGCAGATGGGCCCCTCCTATCTCGGAGTAGGGACCACCAGTCTCCTGCCTGACCCATACTCAGAGCAAGTGGGGTTCCTGACTAAAAGTTCAGTTTCCCTGTGTGAAAGAATGGATACCCAGGTTCCTGTACACAATAGGTGCTAACTGGGTTTCCTGTACAGAGTAGGGATTGAGAAATGGGGTGTGGGTGAGACCCCACCTTCTAGCTGAGGCCCCACCATGTGCTGGGTCCTAGGAAGGGTGTCATGTCCTAGGGCCAGTCACAGTTAATTCTAGCTGCCTGCATTGTTTTACAGACAAAAGAGACAAAGGCCCCCAGAGTCTCTCCTTCCAGAAGCCAGGGTGGAGCAGAGACTCAGTCCCTTGGCAGGGGTGGGGTCCCCACCTGATATAGCCCACTTGGGGCCGGTGCTGCAGGAACCAGCGGTAGGATGTCTTGTCCTTCCAGCCCACGTTGCGGGGATCCTTCCAAAGCAACCGCACCTGTGATGCCGTGTCCCCTGTGTGCCACAGTGCATTCCGCAGCTGCTCCCCAGGGCCTGTGGAGGACTTTACAGCCTGACATGCCCAGGAACAGAAGCAGAGGGTCAGAATCCACAAAGGCCACTGGAGCCTCTCAGAACCCTGCCTGGTGATTGCTTCAGAACATAGAGGAATGATAGAAGTCTTGGGGAGGGGGGTCTAAGCCGCCCTGAGCACCACATGGAGACTTGCAGGTGGGTCATGGGGGGTATCAGTGGTCTGGGGACTCATGAGAAGGTGTGGAATTCGGTGAATAGGTTTGGGGTCTGGGAAGATTTGAGGGTCTGGAGGAGGATTTAGTGACCTGTAGAGAGTTTTGGGTATCTATGGGATAAACAGGGATCTAGAGGATTTGGGAAATATCTGCAACATAGTCTAGGGGGTCTGCAGGAGGATTTAGGACCTGAGGGAAAGCTTAGGGCTCTCTCAGAGGGTTTCAGAGCCCAAAAGATGACTAGGGGTGCTGGGTGAGGGTTTGAAGGCTGTGAGAGGAAATGGGAGGTATTTTGGGGCCTATGGGAATCCAGAGGAGAGATGAAAGTGAGTAGGAAGATTCATAGAATGATGCTGGAGGACTGTGAAAACTTTGGGGGTTCTGTAGAAGGGTTTAGGGGCTTGCTAGAGGACATGGAACAAGAGGTCAGGAGGCCCCCTCCCCCTGCACACCTTGAGTTGGATTCCAGGTTCAGCCACAGCACGAAAGGGGTTGGCCTGCCAGTATGTCTGCTCCATCTGCTTCCACATGACCACGTAGAAGCTGGAGCTGTCCTGGTAGCCAAAGATGAAGCCAGCGTAATCATCGTCTGTGACAGTGTTCACATGAAATGTGCCTTCGAAATCCACACCATTGAAAGCAGTGTAACCTGGGCAAGTAGGAGACCAATGGGATCCTGGACTCCCCAGAACCATCCCCCCAGAGTCCAGCTTGGCCCTTGAGCCCAGATCTCTCTCTCTCTCAGTACATCCACCCCATCTCTACCCTCTGAATCCAGATACAGCCATGGCCCTGAGCCCTGGACCTGCCTCAGCCACCCTGCTCTAGCCCAGACCCAACCTGACCTCGCCCCACCCTCACTCTGGCCCTGCCCCTGAGCATCTCTCTGCATAGCCTTTCCCCTCACAGGGTCTCACCCACAGCCAGGCCAGGATCGCTGTTCATCGTCTGCACAATCTCCATCCCCTAATAAGGACAAAGGAAGAAGGGCTTCAGCCTGGCCAGGGGGCCCTCAGCTTTCCAGTCCAGAGGTTAGCACCCTAAGCAGGGGTTCTGAGTTCCTCCCACCTTCCGCCTGGTCCCTGCTCCCACCTGGTTGAGCACCACCCAGTTGGGGTCTATTTGTGCGTCACCCTCAGGGTCCAGCACCACCGTCTGGAAGGCCCGAAAATCGGTGAGGGTGACCTCGGCATTCTCCGGACAAACATCGATCGTGTCCACCACCTTGTCAGCGTCAAAGTCGCCCTGGCACGCATCACCTACGCCATCCCCTGAGAGGAGGTGGGAGACCCTGGGTTGGAGAGGTCAGTGCCAGGTTCCCCTCTTCACGCCTAGCCCCGCCCACTCCAATGGCTGGCCCCGCCCATACCTTCCACTGGCCCCACCACGCCCATTTGAAAACCTGCCCCAGTGGCTCCACACACCCTGTCCCACCACGGGTCCCACCCCCTGCCTTACCATCTGAGTCTTCCTGCCCTGGGTTGGGCACCAGGCGGCAGTTGTCCCTATTGTCAGGGACTCTGTCGTTGTCGTCATCCTCATCGCAGGCATCACCCTGTCCATCGCGGTCTGAGTCCTGCTGGGCGCTATTGGGCACTGTGGGGCAGTTGTCCCGAGAGTCCTGGTGCCCATCTCCATCCCTAGAATGGGTGCGGGAAGCACAGAAACAATGAGGTCCTCCCAGGGCCCCGTCAGGAGCTGCCCATCTTAAGCCCCCATGCTAGAAGGCCTCCTTACTGGTCTTGGTCGCTGTCACAAGCGTCTCCCACAAAGTCGTGGTCCACATCCCTCTAGGGAGGGGGGGGTGCAGGGGTCCACAGTCAGAGCAAAGAAACTCAGAAGCCTCCAACCCAGGCCCAGTTCAAGAGCAAAGGTCCTTCTGACCCCAATGAACACCCCTCCAGCTACTTTGGAATGGGCTGCAGTCTTGTTAACAGCCTGGAGCTCAAGCCAGAGGTCTGACCCAACTGGGGTCTGACCTGCCCTCACCTGGTCTGGGTTGCTCTTCTGGGGACAGTTATCACAAACATCCCCTATGCCATCACCATCACTGTCCTTCTGGTCTGAGTTGGGCACCCTTGGACAGTTGTCCACTGCGTTTCGGATCCCTGCAGAAAGCAGGGGAATAGGACAGGACCCAAAGATCAGGTGAGGCCAGGCTGACTTCAGCAGGTCAAGTGCAAGCCTGGGGCAGAGTCCTACCCTTTCCTAGCTCCCAGTTACTACAAAGTAGGTCCAGTCTCATAAAGACTTCATGAATAGATGGCCACGAAGGGGACTGGCCCTCACACTAGGAGGCAGCTCAGCCAGGCCCTCTCCTTGCCCTGTGAATGCACCCCCTGAGCTTCTATGTCCCAAGTGTAAAAAAAGCACATACCTGGGTTGCAGGCTTGATCCCCAGTGTGGGACTTGCAGGAGGCAGCTGATCAATGATTCTCTCATCATTGTTGTTTCTGTCTCTCCCTGTCCCTTCCTCTCTCTCTCTAAAAAAAAATAAAAATAAATAATAAATACAATCTTTTTTTTTTTTTAAAGAGCACCTCTCCAATCCTAAACTCCTGGTTTTGTCCTTCTTTTCCTCTCTGCAGTATCCGACATAGAGAGCGATTTTCTGCTCCCCTGAGCATGTTCCATGGTCCCGAGCATCCCAGGTCAAACCCTCGGCTTTGGAGCCGGGCCCCAACCCTTATCCCCCCACCTAACACTCTTCCCCCTTCCGTCCTCCCCCTCCCCCGCCTCACTCACGGTCACCGTCGATGTCGTCGTCGCAAGCGTCTCCTTTGCCATCCTGATCTGTGTCCTTCTGATCTTCGTTCTTCTGGGTTCGGCAGTTGTCACACGCATCGCCCCACTTGTCATCATCCGAATTGCGTTGGTCTGGATTCCGGACCAACGGGCAGTTGTCCTAGGAAACAGGACAAGTTAAGGGGAGGGAGGGGTTAGGCCAAGTGGGGCAAAGGTCACATCCAAGATCAGCCCCTATCCGATTCTGGGAACTCTATATCGCACCGGGACAGACCGAGAGTCCAGCCCCTGAGGCCGCGCCCTCGCCAACTCTCCTGGGCCCCTCCCAACTGTCCTGGGCCCCGCCTTGGCCCCACCTCCTCGTTTAGGACTCCGTCCCCGTCGGCATCGGGGTCGCAGGCATCTCCTATGCCGTCGCGATCCACGTCCTCCTGCCCTGAGTTGGGCACAGTCACGCAGTTGTCCTAAGGGCGGGCAGGGCAGACATGAGGGGCGTGCCCTGTAGCCCCGCCCACATGACGACGGACCACGCCCTCCGCTCTGGCTCGCACCCTCTTCTACCCAGCCGTCCCCCCCCCACCAGACCTCGCCCTTTGTCCGCGCCCACCTTGCGGCAGTGGCGCTCTGAGCAACGCAGCTTCTCGTCTGGGAAGCCGTCCAGGTCCGTGTCTCGGCCGCAGAGAACCCCGTTGCCAGCCCAGCCGATGGCACACTACGCGTAAAGAGGTGAGCGGATACTCCGGCGTCACCGAACCCCGCCTCTCCACTCCACGCCCCTCCCTGCCGGCCTGCACTCACCACACAAGATTTCGAGCCATCACGCTCCAGGACACAGTCGGCCTTCTCGTGGCACGTGCTGGGAGTGCCGTCGGGGCATAAGCGCTGGGCGCGCGGTCGGCAGCCGGAAGCTTGGTCGCCCACGAAGCCGGGCTGGCACGGACCGCACTGGAAGGAGCCCTGCAGGTGGGCGGAGGGAGGTCAGCTCGGGACGCTGCCACTTCGTGCTTCACCCCACCTTCTGCCCCGTCTCTCCCTCCTTCTGTCCGCGCCTTACCCGAGTGTTGACGCACACGGAGTTGGGGACGCAGTTATGCTGCCCAGTCTCACACTCGTTAATGTCCGTGCAAACCTGGGGGAGAGGGAGCGCAGAGGTCACTGCCCCCACGCAGACGCCCCCGAACCTGGTGCACCCCCTGTCCTCTGCATGCTACCTCTCCCCTCCATCCCGCCTCAAACACCGACCATTCCTAACTCGGACCCTTACTCCACTGACTCCCTTCAGCCGGTCCCCACCACCTCTCGTTAGAGGCGAGGCAGGGAAAAGGCTCGGGGAGTTCATGAAACAAAATGCGCAACCGCCCCCCCCCCACGACTCCTCCTGGCGCCACTCGCAAGGCCCTCACCTGCTTGTTGGCCTTGGCGAAGGGCAGCCCCACACCTTCGTGGGTGGTGCCGCTATATCCCGAAGGACAGGCCTCGCATCGGAAGCCAGGGCTGGTGTTGATGCAGCGGACCCGAGGGAAGCAGGGATGGGCGTTACACTGGAGGACAAGGGCCATGGAGGGTCAGAGGATGCGGAGCTGTTCCCCTCAACCCCGTCGCCCCCCAGCGGCGCCTTAAGGTTCCTTTGGCTTGGAGTTAGAAAGTCCAAGGGCCATCAGCCGGCACTTTGGAGGGGGGATGACACATGGGGCGGAGGCCATCGTTCCAGGGGTCAAACGTGACCCTGCCTCGTTGGGGTAGAGGCAGGACCAGGGGAGGAGAAGGGAACGCCTGGAGCGGGCTGCTCCTGGGACCCGGTAGGTTGGGTGGTCATGGGCGGGGGGAGGAATTGTGAGGGCGGCCGTCCCCAGCCGAGGGGGGGAGTGGTCGTCGGGGTGTGCGTGCCCTTCGGGAGGGGGGTCGTCGGGGCGGACTCTCCGCGATGGCGGAAGGGTCGTTGGGGCTGCCGAGCGTCGGAGGTGAGGGGGATCGTTGGGGTGGACCACTCTCGGTGGTAGGGGAGTCGTCGGGGCTGGTGTCACTGGCAGTGGAGAGAGTTATCGGCTCGGGTCTCCTTGGTGATGAGGAGGGCGGTCGGAGCGGGTGACCCCCGGTGGTGGGGAGGTCGTCTGGACGTGCGCCCCCGACGGTGAGGGGGTCCTCTGGGAGAGCACCCCCAGCTGACGAGGAGGTCGTGGGGACGTTGGGGAGTTGGAGGATCGTCAGGGTGGTAGGGGCGGGCACACCTCGTTGATGTCAGTGCAGTGCGAGCCGTTGCCTGTGAAGCCCGAGGGGCAGGGTCCGCAGCGCGCGCCGCTGGCGGTCATAGTGCAGGCCACGCCTGGGAAGCAGTAGTCGGGCGCGCACTGGGGTAGGGGGCGCACGCTCAGGCCGGGTGTGTGGGCGGGCTGCATCCCTGCGGGGCGGACGTGGGCGGTCAGAGCCACGCCCCGGGGCGGAGCCTATCAGCCCCGCCCCACAGAGGGCGGAGCCCAGCAGGACCCCACCCCGGGCTGTTCTCTGGGATCGCTCCCGCCTCCCGCCGTCCGTGTTCTGGCGTCTTCAGCTGTTTCCCTCCGCGTCTCTCCAGCTGCCTGTACCTTCCGCACGGCTTCTGCCTCTCTTTGTGTGTCCGCCTCCCATCATCTCTGTCTCCGTTCCCTGTTTGTCTCTCCCCACCCCTCATCCACGTTCTCCAACTGTCAGCCTCGTTCTCGGCCTCGCCTCTCTTCCTCCCTTTCTCTCCCTCACTTGGGGCGTCTCTCCAGTACTTCTTGCCGTCCCGCCGCCCGGTCGCTGCCTCCTCAGGTCCACTCACCGCACGCGTCACACTCCATCACCGTGTTTTTCAGGAACGTGATCTCCTTGACCTGGTGTGCAGAGGGGACGGTGTGTGTTCAGCGGGGCTCCGTTTTTCTCCTCCTCCTCTCTCCACGCCCCCACCCCCCGACTCTCTCCCCTCCCCACTGGGACACCCTTCTCCCGTCACCTGCCCTCGCGCAGCCCCGACCTCCCAGACCCCAGCCCCGCCTCTTCCAGGCCTCTCTCCCCCTCGCCCCGGACTCCAGTACCCTCCAACCCCGCCCGCACCTGCTGCCTCAGCAGCTCCCTCACGTCCCGCAGCGCCGCGTTGGTCTCCTGCAGTTCCCGCAGCATCTGCGGGCCCAGGTTTGCACCTGCACCAATAGGGGGCGCTGATGGGGTGTCGATCCTGGGGACTCTCCCCCACGCAACTCCTCACGCTGCCGCCGCCACAGACAGGAACCCTATTCCTTGAGAGCGCCCCCCCCCCCCGCCTCTCCCGCAGCTGCTGCTTCCTTCATCCCGCTTGTCCCTGCTAACAGTCCCCAGCCACTGGGAGCCGAGACCCCAAACCTCCCGCGGATCCTCCTGTCCGTTTAGGGGTGGGAGCGCGATGTGGGGGAGGGCGCGGCATACCCAGCGGAATCTGGCTCTGGCCCTGACCCGACGCACCAAGGGCGGCCAGGGAGAAGAGGAGAACGCAGGCGGCTGCGAGAACCATGGCAGCGAAGGGGAACTGGACTGCGGCTTGCTCTCTGCCGCCCACCAGGCCGGCGGGGCCTATTTATCCCAGCGGCGAGGCCGGCCCCAGGGACGGCCCACCACTGCCCTGCCCAGCGTCCAGCCGCAAGGTAAACAGACAGTTCTGGCCTTTGCGTTCAAGGCCCCGCCCGGCATGGACCTGGTGGGGAAACTGAGTCATAGGGGGCCAATGCAGGGGTCAGTGGGGTGGTGAGTCAGTGGGGTGGTGGGACTAGCCTCCAGCCCTCTCATTCACTTATTTATTGAGTGCCTGCTGTATGCCAAGCCCAGGCAGTCCCCTCAACTCACACTTGGGGAAGCAGTCAAGGGTGACTAAAGGTTCAGACCCACCTCCACCTCCCTCTCTGCTTTAGGTCAGGCGGACTGACACTTCACTCCCTCCCTCCTCTCTTGCTTCAAAACGGGGCAAATGAGGTCTCTCTGTGCCTCTGTTTTCCCCTACACAATGGTGGAAATAAGCATCATTATTACAGGAAAATGAGGGGTCAGCGAAAAACAGGGACCCTCAGTCTGCCTAACCAGGTCCACGGAGGCATGCTCCTGGCCCTGACCCCAGAGAGTTGCAGTTAACGCCCCTCAGCCCTTTCTGGTTTCCCCTCTCTCTGGTTCTCTGTCTGGTGGGTGCTTGGTGGGGGCAGCCTGGTAGCCCAGCAGCAGGAGGCCACTCAGCTTCCTAGTCTGTGCAATTGGTTGTTTGTATGTCCATGCCTCCCCCAGCCCGGGGAGGGGTGTACAAACCAAAGGGCTCCAGCTGGAAGTCTGAGGGGGGCCCAGACTCCTATTTGTCAAGACTTCACCATACCTTCCAAGCTCTGCTCCAGTTGCTGTGGGAACAGCCTGTAATAAAAATAAAAATTACTGCTAATCAGGAAAATCATCCTTCTCAGCCCAGCCACACTCATGAGCTACAAAACACCTCACTTTTCTGGAGTTAACCCTCTCCACCCTCTACCACTACCCTCCAGAGGCGTACAGCCTCTATTCTAAGGGTGAGGAAATAAAAGCCCAAATGGTGAAAGTGATTAGCTTAGTACCATTGCAAGGGTGACCCCAGGGTAGTGTCATAGCCAGACCTATTCTCCTGAGAGACTGTGGAGAAATCAATGAAGGCTTCCTGGAGGAGATGGCAAGGAAACCTAAAGCAAAGGGAAGACTCAGATCAGCAAAGGGAAAAGGTAGAGACAATTCTGGCAGAGGGAAGCACATGGAGCTTGCAGGTGGGAACATTGCAGGCACATTCATGTATCCCACAAGTTTGCACTGAACACCTACTGTGTGTCATGTCCTGTGATAGATGCTGGGGATACTGGGTGAACAAGCCAGACCTGGTGTAGCAATTATCCAAAGGGGCCAGGACTATGATGCAGGAGCTCCAAAAGGTGCCTGACCCAGCCTGAGGTGGGAGGAGTATGGGCTGACTCCCCAAAGGAGAAGGGAACACCAAACAAGGACCAGGAAGATGAGGAGCACATTACCAGGCAAGGAAATGATAGAAAAGCATTCCAGATAGAGGAACAGCATACACAAAGCCTCTGAGGCAGAAATGAGCGTGATGGACAGGCTGATCTCAGGACGGAGAGATCTTGGGGCTCAAGAGAAGCAGTGCCAGTGGTGTGGGGCTTGGTTTGAAGGCAATGGGGAGTCAGAGAGGGTGAGTGAGAAGGGGTAGGTCTGGAGGGGAACAGCTGGCCCCAGCCTGGGCAATTCCAGTGAAACACCCGCCTTGCTTCTGCCTGCCATGAGCTCACCTCCTGTTTTTCTTGGCATGTGGCACACCTGGGGGCCACTCTGGGCTGGTGCTGGAATTCTTGGGAAAACCACGGCTCCAGCAGGGCCTGCAGGCATGCGTGTGCCTCATGCAGCTGGGACAAGGGCACATGGAAGCCAGGCTCCTGCCACAGGCTTGGCACGAGGCTGAGGTTTGAACACACGTGGCCTTGTTCAGGCCATGGGAAAAAATGGGAAGGACACTTCAGGCAAAGGGAACAAGTCAGGCAGAGTCTGCAAAGATGTCCCTGTTTGCATATCAGACAACAGAGAACCAGAGACGGGTATTCTGGTTTCATACTGATCCTGGGCCCAATCAGCCCTAAAATATACTTTCTAGTATTGTCCCCTTCCTCTTCATTTCCCAGCCTTTGTGCCTGCTGTTTCCTGCCACTCTAAATACCTTTCTCTATCCTTTTAGTCCTGGCTCTGGTACCCCCTCCTCCAGGAAGTCCTCCTTGCTCTTTTTGGACAGTGCTCAGAGGCTGGTGCTTGTGTGATCAGCTCTCTGGGACCTATGGCAGAGTATTCCTGGTTGAGAATATTGAGATGGCCTACCCTGAGGACTGTGTTTAGTTCTGGGGACTCCTTAGGAGGCTGGTGGATTTAGTGATATGTGATAGCACCTGCTACCATTAATGTAACATTGTCATTATTTCTTATAAATAATGCAACACCATTGTTAGTCACAATAGTAACCCTTGCCAGCCCTGTACTTTAGGACACACTTCGGGGCAAACAGAGCCTGGGTTGGAAATTCAGCTAGGCACAGCTTTGCTCTGTAACCTAGCCAAGTTGATTGACCTGTCTGTGCCTGTTTCCTTACCTATAGAATGAGGATGATCCTTGTTGAGAGGATTGAATGTGCAAACGCATGAGCAACATCTGGCTCTAGTGTCACCCTCCTTATACAATAAGGAACTTACACACTATGTCACTTACACTTTAGAGAGTTGTTGTTTTTTTTTAATTAATTTATTTTTTTCCGTAGACCCTTAGAGAGTTTTTAGTCATATTTTCCTGGGAGAAGAGATGAGACACCTCAAGGTCACACAGCCAGGATTAGCACTGGGGAAGGCGGGACCTCTAAGGCCTTCACATCCCCTCCCTGCCCTGGGTCACAGAATCCAGATGAGAAATGCTGGCCCAGGTCCCTCTGCCTGGTACCTCCTGGCCTAAGCCTTTGGCTGGTGCCCCAGCCCCTATGTCCTTTTCCACCACACCAGTGGATCTAGGAGCCTGGCCAGGCTGGGGCTGAGGGGTTGGGCCTTGGTGACGGGGCTCCTGGGGCCCCTCGTGGCAGAAGCCTTTTGGGCCAGGAGACATGTGGGCGCCCCCAGATTGCCCAGCTGCCTCCTCTGGTGAATCCAGAGGGAAAATATGTCGGGAAGGCAGCCGCCCTGCCCTGGGCGGGCCTGGCCACAGGCCCAGGGTCTGGGGAATTCATCAGGGCCAAGAAGGAGGCCACAGTCGAGGAGCCTGACCCAGCCTGCCTCTGATGGCCCCACTGGACCCATGTCTCCTGAAGGACCAAGAGGCAGGGGGCAGGCGGACATGGTGCCATTTGGACACTGGAACCTAATAGACCCATCCTAATTTGCTCTCTGACCTTCAGCACCTTCTCTCCCACCTTACATTTGCCCCAGCCCTGTCCCCATTCTGTCCTAGGCTTCCTGAAAGATGATGATAAAGGAGAAGATAACAATAAATATAATGCCTACAGTTTTATTTTGTATATACCAAACACTCAAAACCTTGCCAACCACTTTTATGGGTTTTCTCTTTCTGTCTTCCTCATCCCCACCCTCTGCAGCCCCAGGAGGCAAAGAACTGGTCATCGGTCATCAGTCATTGCGGGAAGCAGCAGAGCACAGTGATGAAGGTCTTAAACTCTGGCATTTGGGCCCTGAGTTCCATATTCCAGCTCTGCTGTGTGACCTGAGGCAAGTTGCTTAACTTCTCTGTGTCTCAATTTTTTACTTATGTTTTCTCGTACTCTCTCTCTCTCATTCTGTATGTCTGTCAGGCTGTCTCTCTCTCTCTCTCTCTCAAAGATGGAAAGACCACCTTCAAAAGTTTATTACATTGTAAATTTTTTCTTCTCAAGGTTAGCAAGCAAAGTTGCTTCAGGAGAGGAAAAACTTTAGAAACTGGAGACCTTCTGGAATTGAATGATGCAACATTCAGTGGGTGCTGATTTCTAAGAACAATGTTGCACAGCAATATCTTCATTGCTTTCCAAGATAACTGTGGCAGGACAAAGAACCACCCTGCTCTATGTCTGTGTTACAGGGAGAGAGACTGCCTGTAGGGCTAACTGCAGAACTGTTGTTCTCTCCCTCCGTTCCTCTCTCTCTGTCTAATGAACTGAAAATTGGAAATGCCTTTCAAGATTTTTGCACAGTAGCAGTTAAAACCAAGGTAAAAATGAAGACCATAAGAACTCTACCTCTTATGGTCATCATGAGAACTGAGTAAATTAATCCATGGAAAGTGATGAGCCCTCAGTTGCTAACATCCCCACTCTCCAGTTGAGCAAACTGAGGTTTAGCAAGGCAGGTTCATCCTATGTCCTCTCAATTTTGGCAAGCTCAGAGAGAAAAGTCACGCACTCCCTCCCCTCCTCATGAAGGCACCTAGCCTGGTCACAGGAAGAGAGTCATCCCCCCACCCCCACCCCTGGTTTCTGGGACTGTGTCTGGAGATGGTAGGTTTGTGGACGGAGCCTACCTCCTCTAGTTTCTCTCCGGCTTCCACCCCAGCTCATTAACAGGAGGCCCTTGTTCAGCGCAGTGATGGATGAATGGAGGCTGAGGGTGGAGGGTGGAGTGTGTTTACCCATCAGTTGCCTGGCGAACAGGGGCCTGGCTGGAGCATGGGCCAGTAGGGGAGGGAGCTACCAGGTAAAGAGGAGCCCCAGCCCCAAAGTGGGAAGACTGGCACACAGTAAGTACCAAATAAGTGATTATCGTTTAGTCGGATGAAATTAAATAACTTCATTCTCTGGACAGACATTAACCCCTTCCAACACAGAGCACAGGGTGGAGGAGGTCTTGGCCTTTCAGCTCCGTAGTGGGTAGCTTCGAAGGCTGACAAGTGCACGCAAGCTTCATGGAACACTGGCCACACAGAAGTAGAGCTGCATAGAAGTAGGCCAGCTGGGTTAAAAGCAGGAGCCCAGGAGTTAGGGAGGCCCTCTGGAGCAGGGATGTCGGTTCCAGGACCTGTACAGGTGAGTGGTTCTGGTTAACTAGGAGCACCCCAGGCAAGGGGCACAGCAGGAGCCAAGACCATGGTGGGATGTGCCTGATGGTGTTCAATGAGAAGGTAGGTACAGCTGGAGCAGAGGGGCTCTGGAGGGGGAGGAGGTGGGACCCTAGGGAGGAGTGTGGGATGAGGGCCCTGTGCAGGGACAGAGCTGTGAGCCATGGTTGGGTTCCACAGGCATCTCTAGCCCCATCTCTTTCTGCTTTCCAGACCCTTACCTGGCTGTGACTACTCCCTGGTGCATCACCCCCTTTAACATGGGGAATTTCTTCTCATTCTAGCTGTGTTAGTGGCCTCTTCTCACCACCAAAGTGCCTCAGCATTCTCCATCGCAGCTTGAGCATACTGTGTGGCACTGCTGGGTTACATGGGGTATGTGGGTGTGTCAAATGAGCCCCATCCTCTTGTTCCCCACCATCATGCACACATGATGGAATAAATGAATGATGGATTGGATGAACATGTAGTTGAAAATAGTTGAAAGATAGGTGAATAGATGGGTGGATGGATGGATAGATGAAGTGAGTGGATAGGTAGGTAGGTGGATGAGTGGATGAGTGTATGAACATGGATGGATGGATGGATGGATGGATGGATGGATGGATGGATGGATAATGATTAGATAGATGGGATGGCTGGATGGGTGGATGAATGAACAGACAAATGGGTGAGTAGATGATGAGAAAGGTGAATGATTAGGTAGGTCAGTGGGTAGACTAGATGGATAAATGGACTCTCCAGGATCTTCTCTGGCTTATGGCAAACCCATTCAGAGGTCACTGTGAGGAGTAAATAAAAGAAGGAAGGTAAAGCACACAGTAGGCACCCACCTGTTTCCCACTGGGTTGAATAATTACTAGAGCCAAGGAGTTCCAGAGGATCCAAGAGCCATAAGACCACACAACAAGGAGACAAGGAACTAAGAAATGACAGAGCCAAGACATCATGGGTTTATGGAGCCACATGACCACAGAGTACCAAAGCCACAGAACTGTGGGATCCTAGGGCCATGGGACCACAGCATGCTAAGGTCACAGACCTGTGGATCTTGGGGTCACAGGACCACAGAGTGCTAACGTGACAGAGCTATGGGATCCTAGAATCATGGGGGACCACGGTGTTAAGAGTGTGGACCCAGAGTGATGTGGCCACCAGTCAGCAGTTGCTCAGAACTATAGGATGATAGTTGCCACAGGATCCAGGAGGGCTGAGACACAGCACTGAAGCCTCCCACATCTGAGGGGCCACAGAATGGAGTCTCAGAATTGACCCCAGCAGAACCATTCTCTCAGGCACACCTTCACCTGCCCACTGTCCACAGAGGATCATAGAGTCCACGGAGCTACAAAGTGCTTTCTCCCCCATCTCTGGGGAAGCCACACCGACTCCTGCAGCCAGCCAGCCACCACTCAGTGAGTGCCTGTGCTAAGTGAGGCTGTCCAGGTTCTGGGAAACAATGCCAACCTCTAACCAGGAGTGCTGGGACACCGAGTGCTCAGCAGCAAGTGGAAAAAGAATTAAAAAGTTACTTCTACATCCATGTTCTTTTAAAGGCTAGCAGCAACATGGCATGGAGGGGAGGCTGTACTCTGGCACATGCCCTCTGGGCAGTGGTAGACTGCTGAGTTGCCTCCTTTTCCTAGCTTGGCTCCCAGCTCTGCTCATGCCAGGAGTCACAGCTCAGCTCAGATTCCACCAGACACATTCATGTATTAATGAGCTCTCCTGGGACAGCAGCTTCTCCCAGCAGACAATAACCCTGATGCCCAAAACAATCAGTCTTGTTTTGGAGAGGGGAAACAGGCCCAGGATCACAGAGATCCAAAGCCAGAACTCAAACCCCTGTCTGGCACTGGCTGGTTTGGTTCAGTGGATAAGGTCCCAGATTCCATTCTGGTCAAGGGCACATGCCTGGGTTGAGGGCTCGGTCCAGTGTACAGGGGGCAGCCAATCAATGATTCCCTCTCATCTTTGATGTTTCTCTCTCTCTTTTTCTTACCCTTCTGCTCTGAAATCAATAAAAATATATTTTAAAAATATAAAACAGCCAAAAACAGTTTGGCTCAGTGGATAGAGCATCGGCCTGTGGACTGAAGGGTCCCAGATTCCATTCTGGTCAAGGGCACATACCTTGGTTGCGGGCACATCCCCGATGGGAGGTGTGCAGGAGGCAGCTGACCCATGTTTCTCTCTCATTGATGTTTCTATCTCTCTATCCCTCTCCCTTCCTCTCTGTAAAAAAATCAATAAAATATATTTTTAAAATATACATATAACAAACAAAAAAAACTCTGTCTGTTGGATGCTGAGCATGAACTCATCAGAACCCAGCGAGACTCCCTGTTGGAGCCCCAGAATGCCTCCTCCTGGAGCCCTAGCCATTTTGCTTCATGATGAGGCATAGTGAGGTAGTCAAGGCACGAGACTCAGCGATGTCTTCCCTCCACTGAACTCAGAATATGAGCCAGGGCTGCTGTGGGAACAAAATATGATCACAGAGAGTGCGCACTGGGACTTGGTATTGCTGGGCTGGAAGGACCTTGCCTTTTCCCACCTTCCACATGGGAAAGCAGAGAGCCAGGGAGTAGGGTTCTCGTGCTTCTGAGGCCCTGGCATAAATGCAGCTGATCTCTGAAACGAGGTTACAGGGAAAGAAAGCCCATCCTCATTGCTTTTCTCCAGTGGCTGGGCTTCTGGATTCAGAAGCCCAAATGATGCCTTCAGGATGTCTCTCCATCAGCTTTCTTCCTTTAAAAAAGAAATGATAAAATACACATGACATAAGATTTATTATTTCAACAATTTTAAAGTGTACAATTCATTGGTTTTTAGTCATGACAACCATCACCTCTATTTCATTCCAGAATATTTTTTTGTCTTTCCTTTCAGAATATTGTCATCTTCCAAAAGGAAACCCCATTCCCCATTAATAATCACTCCACATTCTCCCCTGCCCCTAGCCTCAACCATTAAGCTACTTTCTGTTTCTATGGATTTGCCTCTTCTGGACATCCTATATAATAGAAGGCTAATATCAAATTGACCCAACAATGGAACAATCAGTCGCTATGATGTGCACTGACCACCAGAGGGCAGATGCTTAATGCAGGAGCTGCCCCCTGGTGGTCAGTATGCTCCCACAGGGGGAGCACCACTCAGCCAGAAGCCAAGCTCATAGCTGGAGAGCACAGTCGATGGGAGCCTCTCCCACCTCCGCAACAGCACTAAGGACCCCTCAGGGAATGTCCAACTGCTGTTTTCGGCCTGCTCCCCAAGGGGTCCCAGACTGCGAGAGGGGTCCCAGCTGAGGAACACCTCCCACCCCCCAGTGCATGAATGTTGTGCACCAAGCCTCTAGTTTCATATAAATTGAACCATACAACATGCATCCTTTTGTGTTTGACTTCTCTCACTGAGTATTTCTTCAAGGTTCACCCACATTGCAGTATGTATCACAGCTTCATTTCTCTTTATGCCTGAATAGTGTTTCATTGCATATATAGACCACATCCTGTTTATCCATTCACAAGTTGAGGGCCATTTGAGTTATTTCTACCTTTTAGCTATTGTGATAATGAATGTATATACATGTGTATGCAAGTTTTTGTTTGAACACCTGTTTTCAGTTCTCTTTGGTATATGCCTGCGAGTGACATAGCTGGACCATACGCTAACTCTACGTTTAACTTTATTTTTTAAATATATTTTATTAATTTTTAGAGAAAGAAAGGGAGAAGAGTAGAGAATTAGAAATATCAAGAGAGAAGCACTGATCAACTGCCTCCTGCACACTCCCTACTGGGGATGTGCCCACAACCAAGGTACATGCCCTTGACCGGAATTGAACCTGTGACCTTTGACTCCACAGGCCGATGCTCTATCCACTGAGCCAAACTGGTTAGGGCTCTATGTTTAGCTTTCTGAGTAATGCCACACTTTTGTACAGCAATTGCACCACTGGACACTCCAACTAGCAGTGCACAAGGGTTCTTGTTTCTCTACATCTTTGCCAACACTTGTTTTTTAAGTTTTTTATTATGGCCATCCTAATGGATGTGAAGTGTAATCTGGTGATAGTTCTGATTTGCATCTCCTGATTATCTCTCGCCTCGTCTCTTCAGGTGCAAAACTGGGTCAGGCTTGCATTTCTCCAGCCCCATGGTCCTAAACAAACAGATCACCTTTCCCCTGATAGGCCCAGAAGGTATTTCAAAGCTAACTCTCATTGACCCAGCTGAGTAGTATGACCCTCCCAGAGCCAATCACTATGGGGGGAGATGAGAGACCCCAGATGGAGGAGTGGGGTAAGCCCCTCCTGGACAGCACTAGATACTAAACGTGGTGAAGCCTGGGTCCCGCACCTCAGATTCCTGACTCGGGAGCTTTCTGGATCACAGGCTGTTGAGTCTGGCCTGCTTTAATGGGAGTGACTGGTAGTGTCCCAAGCCTCTAGCCTCTGCCTCCAGCTCCAAGTGCTACATCTGAGGCCCCTCTTGCTGCCTTCTGCCCTGGGGAAGTGTGGCAGTCCCAGCTCCAGCCCAGTTCTCCTGGAGGCTTCCACTGAAAGCAGCTCCCAGCCCAGCTGAGGCCCTTCCCTCCTTTGCCAGCCTCTTTTTTTTTTTAATGTATTTTATTGATTTTTTACAGAGAGGAATGGAGAAGGATAGAGAGTTAGAAACATTTATGAGAGAGAAACATCAATTAGCTGCCTCTTGCACACTCCCTACTGGGGATGTGCCTGCAACCAAGGTACATGCCCTCAACTGGAATTGAACCTGGGACTCTTGAGTCCACAGGCCAACGTTCTATCCACTGAGCCAAATGGATTAAGGCTTTGCTGGCCTCTTGATCTCCCCTGGATATTAGACAACCTTGACCATCATAAGGAAACAGGTTTGGCCCAGAACAGCAGGGCCACCAGTCTGCTATTTCCAAATGGCTGGTGTATGGCAGAGGGGGAGCCAGTGGAAGGGGACTCCTCACCCCATCACTGGGTTCAAAGCTGCTCTCAGCGCTGCTTCAGGCCCCAAAGGGTTGAAGTAGGAAAATAATAGAATGGCATGAAGATCAGAGCAGTGTTCATGACCCAGAGCTGGGAGAGACTGAGGAAGGGAAGCAGGGAGCAAACGAAAGCCCAGAGAGGGCAAAACATTTGCTCAGGGCCCCACAGTCAGGGAGAAGCAGATCTGATTCCAATCTCCACCTTTTTTCTTTTTAAAAAATTGCTTTGTTGTCCTAACCGTTTTTGCTCAGTAGATAGAGAATTAGCCTGGGGACTAAAGAGTCCCAGGTTCCATTCCAGTCGGTAGAGGGCAAATACCTTGGTTGTGGGTACATCCCAGTCGGGGGTGTGCAGGAGGCAGCTGAATCAGTGTTTCTCTCTCATCGATGTTACTCTCTATCCTTCTCCCTCTCCATTCCTCTCTGTAAAAAATCAATAAAATATATATTTTTATATATATATTTGGCTCAGTGGATAGAGCATTGGCCTGCAAACTGAAAGGTCCCAGGTTCAATTCCAGTCAAGGGCATGTACCTTGGTTGTGGGCACATCCCCAGTGGGGGGCGTGTAGGAGGCGGCTGATCGATGTCTCTCTCTCATCAATGTTTCTAACTCTCTGTCCCTCTCCCTTCCTCTCTGTAAGAAATCAATAATATATATATATTTTTAAAAATTGCTTTGCTGTGGTAAATATAAAATATAATATAAAATTTACTATCTTCATGTTTAAGAGTGCAGTACCGTGCTATTAAGTGCATTCCTATTGTGTGGAACCATCACTATCACTTATCTCCAGAGCTCTTCATCTCGAAAAGTTCAAACTCTGTGCCCATTAAACAACCCCATCCCCCATCCCTGCTCCTAGCACCAGCCTCCTTCTTCTCAATCTATACTTAACTACTTCCTCTTAGCAACTGGGATAAATAATCAGGCCCCAAAGTTATTTCATCCGCCTGATTTTAAAAAGCTGTCTTGCTCACTCGCTAGCCTGGAATATCTGGGACCACTGGGGTCTTGTCGTTGGTGCTCTACTGGGGTGTGTGATTTCAGATCAATGTCACATTTTTCAGATGGGAAACCGAGTTACCCCCTCATGGCCAGAGAGATGAAATCCAACTTCTGACCCCCGCCCGTTCCTGAACAGGCCCAGGGTGGGTCTCAGGCTTGTGGGTTGGCGGGTGTCCCAGGGTCTACTTTTCCACTCAGCACTGGGGTTGATGCTGGGAGGGGCAAGGCCTCAGTGTTGGTGCTTATTTTTTTAACCTTTGCAGCCAGAGACTCAAAGCTGAAACCATCCTGACCGCCCCTGAACCCCCCCGCCCACCAGGTCTGGCCAGCAAGACTACCCAGAGGCCTGACCCTCTGGACACGGGGCCTCCCCAAACCACACTGTCATAGGACTGCGTCCAACTGCACATCTGGCTTTTTTTTTTTTTTTTTAAGAGAGAGAGAGTAGAAGGGAGGGGGAGAAACATCAATGTAAGAGAGACACATGGATTGGTTGCCTCCTGCACACATCCTGACCAGGGCCAGGGATCCAGCCTGCAATTGAATTATGTGCCCTTGACCGGAATCTAACCCGGGACCCTTCAATCTGAGGGCCAAAGCTCTATTCACTGAGCCAAACAGGCTAGGGCCACATCTGGACTTTTTGACTGGGTTCTGGTTTCCAGCTAGAGCGCAAGGGCCTGGGATGGGGAAACTGTGGGACCCACTTGCTTGCACAAAGGTTTGGATCGAGGGCTTGGCCCATGCCCCCTGCCTGCCTCTCCCAAGTAGGTCCAGTCCAGATCTGGCCATCAAAGGCCACTCCTTATCCCCAAGGCCCACAGTAACATCTGGAGCGGGAATATTCTGATCCAGGCATGTGGATCCAACGGTGCAGCGCATGGCCAAGGTGGGGCTATTGGTCTCCAACATCACCTCTGTAAGGTTTCCTGTCTTAGGCAATCCACTCAGGGCTGGGCCTGAGAGCTGGGCAGTGTCTGAGACTCCTCCTACATCCAGTCTCTCAGTGGCTCTTGTCCCCTCAGCCTCCCAAACATACAAGTACAAACATCTCCCTGCCTTGGTCTTATCCCTGCTGACTCCTGCCTGCTGCCTGGAACCTGCCCCAGCCTATTACCCATGGGAGCCAAAGGGGACATCTCAAAATTATAAATCAGATTGTTTTACTCTCCAGCTCACACACCCTCCATGGCTCCTCATTATTTTCAGAATAAAACCCAGCTCTTCCCCATTGCCTGCAAAGCCCCATGTGATCTCATCTCACCTGTTCACCAGCCTCTTTTGCTCACTCTCCTCCAGCCACACTATTCACTATCCTCCAATAGCCGTGCCCTTGTCCCTACCCAGGGCCTTTGCATGAACCATCCCTTCAGTCTGGAATGTGCATGTTCCACATTTACATGATACTTTCTTGGGTCTCAGCTTAAAGATCACCAACTAAGGAGGCCTTCCTGAATCCTAAGCAAAAGTATTTTTTTTACCTTCTTCCCAATACTCTTCATGCTTTGAAATTACATTCTTTGTTTGTGTTTTCATACAAATACAAATTACAAATTGTATTTTACCCCCAGTGTGTACTATCATGCCCACCGCATACTAAGTGGGGTTGTCTCTTCTTGGGGATGAGGGGACATCCCCTAGTGCCAACATTTGAGAAACATCTACCCTCTGAGGTTCCCTGAGTGCCCCCAGCAATACCCCAGGATTTATAATTTTGCCCTTAATGTATGCCAGGATGATGGGAGGCTCACAGTTAGCCATGGGGGCCAGGAAGAGGAAGTTCCAAGTTCCAACTAAAGTAAGGATAAGAACCAGCCAGGGTGGGAGTGGCCTGGAGGGAGTTAATGGGGTGGGCAAAGGGGAACATATGTAATATTTTCAACAATAGAGAATTATTTTTTTTAAATCTTTTTAAAAATAACACAAGACTTTAACTTACAAAAAAAAAAAAAAAAAAAGAATCAGCCAGGTCAGAGGCCACAAAGGGTGCTCAGGGTGGGGAAGGCAGCATGAGCAAAAAGGCCTGGAGGTGACAGAGAACAAGGCAGCATTCCTGGAACTGGGTGTGGTGGGAGACAGGGAGATGGAGTCTGGCCTCCATCCCAGGGTGATGGGAAGCCATGACAGGTATGTGAGCAGAGGGCACATCAGACTTATACCCATCACCCTGTGCCAGGCAGCAGGAGGCTCCCTCCCCAGACCTCAGCAGCCTGTGGTTCAACATACTCTTGCTGGCTGGGAACATCTCGAAACAGCTTTATACAAATTCTTGTGGAGTAGGTGGTGAGGCCATCTGCCATCCCTGCCACCACAGGACTCAGGGAGATCCGCCATCTGCAGGAGCCTCCAAGACCCAGATAATGTGCTGATGGCCACCTGGCCCTACGAGGGCCTCTCAGCCTCCTTCAGAATGTCCAGGTACCCCCAAGATCCTAGGTCTGGTCACCCCCTGCCGGCCCCCAGTGGCTGCCAAAGAACTCTCTCCTTATTCCCCTGGAATTTTCCTAACAGGCCCTGCCAATGTCTCCAGGAACATATAAAGGGAAATGTTTCCAGTCCGAGTTGGGCTGTTTTAAGGCATTTGGGGCCAGGAGCCTGGCTGCAGAATGGAAAGGCCTCGTCACACCTCTGTTCCTGCTACAGAGCCACTTGAATCCAGCCTGTCCTCCTCCTAGGCCTGGGATTTTCTAGCCACGCAAAGACCCCCCTCGCCCCTTCCTCTGACTGGGGAGAAATCCCCATACAACAGCCTAAAGGTGATGCATTTTTCATTGTTTATTAACGTAACAAGCACCTGTTGCACTCCCACCAGGTATGATCCATCTCTGTGTCAGGTGCTGGGGCCATAGTGAGAATAAATGGGACCAGTCTTACCCTCAGGTGGGATTACCCCATGTCACTAGCTGAAAACGGAGGCCAAGGAGGGTGGCAGCTTGACCAAGATGGTGCAGGGACAAGCAGAGAAGTTCCAAAGTGGTGTTTTGTTTTTTCCTAACAGAGTTGACATTCACTATTTTAAAGTCAACAATTCAGTGGCATTTAGCACATTAACAATGTTGTGCAACCAGCACTTCTATCTGGTTCCAGAACATTTCCATCACTCTACAAGGAGACCCCTGTTCCCATTAGCAGTCATTCCCTATCCCTCCTCCCACGCTGATCTGCTTTCTGTCCCTGTGAATTTACCTGTTCTGGACATTTCATATAAAGAGGATCATATATGTAACCTTTTGTGTCTAACTTCTTTCACTGAACATAATGTTCTCAAGGTTACTTTCTTTATTTTTAATTAAAAATCTTTACTTTATTTGCTGAAATATTTATTTATCTTTTATTAATTTTTTAAATCATATTTTCAATGAAAATTTTCTTTATATATATATATATATATTATTGATTTTTCACAGATAGGAAGGGAAGATGGATAGAGAGTTAGAAACATCGACGAGAGAGAGAGACATTGATCAGCTGCCTCCTGCACACCCCCAACTGGAGATGTGCCCACAACCAAGGTACATGCCCTTGACTGGAATTGAACCTGGGACCATTCAGTCCGCAGGACAATGCTCTATCCACTGAGCCAAACCGGTTTCGGCTGCTGAAATATTTTAAAGCAATCCAGGACCTCAAGTCATTTCTC
>PVJN01000616.1:0-2500 GCA_004026805.1 Lasiurus borealis | reverse complement strand
GGTGGCCAGGTGCTGTCCCCAGCTCTTCACATAACATATTATAAGGGGTTGGTAGCATTAGATTTCCATTTCACAGGTGAGGCACAGAGAGACCAAGACATTTGAGAGAAGTCACACAGTGAGCTGATGTGAATCCAGACCTTCTCTTTGAGTTAACCTACAGTCAGCAAAGTTATCCCTGTGGTCGGCAAACTGCAGCTCTTTGGCCCCCGGAGTGTGGCTCTTCCACAAAATACCACAGCCTGGGAGAGTCTATTTTGAAGAAGTGGCATTAGAAGAAGTTTAAGTTTAAAAAATTTGGCTCTCAAAGAAAATTTCAATCGTTGCACTGTTGATATTTGGCTCTGTTGACTAATGTGTTTGCCAACCACTGTCATATCCTACATGGTTAGAACAGAGCCATGTGTTACATTTTTCTTTTTATTTGAATTTCATTGTTTAAACTTTCATTTTGGTAAAATATAAAATTTGCCATTTTACCTATAAAATGTAGTGGCATTAAGTACATTCACCAAATGTGCAATCACCACCATTATGTATTTCCAAAATTTCTCATTGCCCCAGAAACCCAGTATCCATTAAGCATCTCCCCCTGCCCCAGTCTCTGGAAGTTTCTGGTCCACTTTCTGTTATTATGGATTTGCCTTTTCCAGATATCTTATATAATAAAAGACTAATATGCAAATTGACCAAAGGGTGGAACAACTGGTCACTATGATGCCCACTAACCACCATGGGGCAGATGCTCAATGCAGGAGTTGCCCCCTGGTGGTCAGTGTGCTCTCACAGGTGGAGTGCTGCTCAGCCAGAAGCTGGACTCACCGCTGGCGAGCACAGTGGTGGTAGCAGGAGCCTTTCCCACCAACGCTGCTGCAGTGCTAAGGACCCCTCGGCAGACATCCTCCAAGGTGTCCCGGACTGCAAGAGGACACAGGCCGGGCTGAGGGACCCCTCACTAGTGCACAAATATCGCTTCTAGTTTTATATAAATGGAATCATTCACTATTGTGGGTTTTTTTGTCTGGTTTCTTTCACTCAGCATGATATTTTTGTGGTTCATCAGTGTTGTAGTGTGTCATCAGCTCTTCACTCCTTTTCATGACTGAATAATATTCCATTGTATGGATGGACTATTTTTGTTCATCTATTCATTAGTTGATGGACATTTGATGTGTATCTACCTTCTTGCTACTGGGAATAGTGCTGCTATGCACATGTGTGTACAAGGATCTGTGAGTTGCAGCTTTTAATTTCTTTGTTATACAGGGTGGGGCAAAAGTGGATTTACAATGGTCAGGATGCAAAACAGTTTATTCTTCTATTATTACTTATTAGTTATTATATTATTTTCCATACCAACATCTGTAAAACTACTTTTGCCCTACCTTGTTTTTTTCCTATACATACATTTTTCAGATGATACTGTCATGGACATTACATGTTTTTTTTAAAAAATATATTTTATTGATTTTTTACAGAGAGGAAGGGAGAGGGATAGAGAGTCAGAAACATCGATCGCTGCCTCCTGCACACCTCCTATTGGGGATGTGCCTGCAACCAATGTACATGTCCTTGATGGGAATCGAACCTGGGAACTTTTAGTCCACAGGCCGATGCTCTATCCACTGAGCCAATAAAGCTGCTGTTAGCATTTGTATTCAAGGTCTGCTTTCATTTCTCTTCGGTAAATACCAAAAGGGGAATGGCTAACTCCCATGATGGTTATGCATTTAACTTTTGAAGAAACTGTCAAAATGCCTTTCCAAGTGGCTGCACTAGTTTGTATATCTAGCAGCCTAGACAAAAGTTGTGGTTCCTCCCTCTCCTTGCCAGCACATAATAGTGTCAGTTTTTGTCATGATAACCATTTCTGGGAGGGGTTGTGGGAGAAATGTGCCTGAGGTGACTGGGAATAGAAAATTTTTTACAAAATATGATCTTTGTAGTCATCCCTTCAACTTATAAATATGGGTAATAGGACTTTCTTTTTCTCTCCAAGCAGTGACAAGGGCTCATGAGTTGTCCTGTAAAACATTTGCTGAGCACCTAAAGTGTGTTCCCTATTGTGCCAGCCCTTGAACATAAACAGGAAACAATACTGACAGAGTTCCTGTCCTCAGAGAACTAGCTTCTACTTCGGCTTTTTAGAAGCAGAGTCTAAGATGGGATTCACGTTCCTGTGAGTTTGGGGGAAATGTGTGAGGGAGTAAAGGATTTAGGACAAGTTAGGGAAGGAGGAGGCAAGGAAGTGGTTTCAATTGGAGTGGAGCCTCTGATCTGGGTGAGGGCGGAGTCCTGGAATTTGACAACCACTAGAGTGTTCCCATTTGGTACAAGGGGTCTGGCCTCTTGTGTCCCACACCCTTCAGTCCTTGGTGTGGGCTTCTTTAGTGTGTGTGTGTTTTGGCAGGAGTGAGACCATCCTGATGGGGCAGTTTGGTTGATGTCAATTCACAAGGTATGGGTATGAGTGGATAGCAGCCAATACTTGCAGCAGCTG
>PVJN01000615.1:130372-186702 GCA_004026805.1 Lasiurus borealis | reverse complement strand
TTTGTGAAGCTCTTTATCTGCCCTTCAATTCTGAATGTTAGCTTTGCTGGATAGATTATTCTTGGTTGTAGGTTCTTGCTATTCATCACGTTGAATATTTCTTGCCACTCCCGTCTGGCCTGCATCGTTTCTGTTGAGAAATCAGCTGAGAGTCGTATGGGTGCTCCCTTGTAGGTAATGAACTGTTTTTCTCTTGCTGTTTTTAATATTCTCTCTTTGTCTTTTGCTCTTGGTATTTTAATGATGATGTGTCTTGGTGTGGTCCTCTTTGGATTCCTTTTATATGGGGTTCTGTGTGCTTCCTGGACTTGTAAGTCTATTTCTTTCACCAGATGTGGGAATTTTTCAGTCATTATTTCTTTAAATAGGTTTTCAGTATCTTGCTCTCTCTCTTCTTCTGGCACCCCCACAATTCTGATGTTGGTACGCTTGAAGCTGTCCCAGAGGCTCCTTACATTATCTTCACATTTTTGGATTCTTTTCTCTTCTTGCTTTTCCAGTTGAATGTTTTCTACTTCTTTATATTTCAAATTTTTGACTTGATTCTTGCCATCCTCTAGTCTTCTGTTAGAACTCTGTATAATATTTATTATTTCAGTCAGTGTCTCTAGTATGTTCTTTTTCATCTCCTCTTGGGTCTCACTAAATTTATCCAACTTTTCTAGCATATTCTTGAAAAACCTTATAAGCGTGGTTTTGAACTCTATATCCAGTCGTTTTTTTCCCTCCATTTCTTTTGCTTGTGATCCCTTCCCTTATCTTGGCATTTTCACTATGCTGGGGAAACTTCTGTGTTGAATTCAGCTGTATGATACCAGACTTGCAAGACCTAAGAAGCCTCTGTTGAGCTTGGGATGGGTGGAGTCTCAGGGCTTAAGGGACCTCCTTGCCTTCCAGTCAGCCCCGCCTTCCACGGCCTCTGAGTCTCACGTGACTGGGTTATCACTGGAGTGGTCCTTGTGCCCGAGCCCCGCAGTGCCTCTAGACTGCTGCCCCTCTGGCTTCCCTGCGCACCAGGACCATGCAAGACTAGGTCCCCAGGGTTTCGCCCAAAACAGGGGCTTAGTGGACTCAGAAGTGGCACAGTTGGGAGGGTCTGTCTCCCGCCCACTCGCCAAAGCCAGTGGCACAATCAGCAATCTGTCCTGTGCGCAGTGCCGTGCCCATCACCAGGCTTTGATCTTTTGCGACTCCCCTAAATTTCCATGCACTTCTCCCTTTTCACAGTCCAAACTCCCCCCTTATGAGTTTCGGCTGGTTCTGGGGGTTAGTGTCCTAGGATAAGGAGGTTCAATGCCTTTGAAAGTCTCAGTCTCCCTCCCGTCAGAGAAAACCAGGCTGGCACTCTGGCACCCACTCTCTCCACGTGTGCATCTCCGTACCTCAGCTTTTTGCAGCTCCTCTGGGTCTCTGTGAGCCCCTCTCTTTCCCTCTAGTTGTAGAACTTCCACTCAGCCAGCTTTCCTGTGGTTCTGGATGATGTCTGTTCTGTCTTTTAGTTGTAGTTTTAAAATTGTTGTGCAAGGCAGCAGTGTAGGTGTTTACCTATGCCGCCATCTTGGATTCTCCTCATTGGTATTTTAATGGGTAGTTCATTGAATCTATAGATTGCTTTGGGTAGTAAGGACATTTTAATGATGTTGTTTCTCCCCATCCATGAGCGTGGTATGCTCTTCCATCTGTCTGTGTATTGCTCTATCTCTTTTTTCAGGGTCCTGTAGTTTTCTGCATATAGGTCTTTTACCTCCTTAGTTAGGTTTATTCCCAGGTACCTTAATATTTTTGGTGCGATGGTAGATGGGATTGCTTTTTTAGTCTTTCTGTAATTTCACTATTAATGTATAGAAATGCCATAGATTTCTTGGCATTAATTTTGTATCATGCTACATTGCTGAATTCATTTATTAAGGCTATTAGTTTTTGGATGGAGTCCTTCCGGTTTTTTATGTACAGTATTATGTCATCTGCAAATAAGGACAGCTTTACTTCTTCTTTTCCAATTTGGATGTTTTGATTTCTTCTTCTTGTCTAATTGTAATGGCTAATACTTCCAGTACTATGTCAAGCAGGAGTGGTGAGAGTGGGCATCCTTCTCTTGTTCCTGTTCTTAGGGAAAATGGTTTTAGTTTTTGCCCATTGAGTATGATATCAGCTGTGGGGTTATCATATATGGCTTTTATGATGTTCAGGTGTGATCCTTCAATTCCCTTCTGGCTGAGAGTTTTTATCAAGAAAGGGTGTTGGATTTTGTCAAATGCTTTTTCTGCATCAATTGATATGACTATATGATTTTTATCTCTCAGTTTGTTTATGTGATATATTACATTTTTTTATTTGCCGATATTGTACCATCCTTGCATTCCTGGGATAAATTCTACTTGGTTATGGTATATGATTTTTCTGAGGTACTGTTGGATCCGATTTGCTAGAATTTTGTTGAGGATTTTGGCATCTATGTTCATGACAGGTATTGACCTGTAATTCTCTTTATTTGTGTTGTCTTTATCTGGTTTTGGTATTAGGATGATGCTGGCTTCATAGAAGGTGTTTGGAAGTGTTCCTTCCTCTTGAATATTTTTGAATTGTTTGAGGTGGATAGGTTTTAATTCTTCCTTGAATGTTTGCTAAAACTCTCCTGTGTAGCCATCTGCTCCCAGGCTTTTTTGTTTGTTGGACGCCTTTTGATGACTGCTTCACTTTCTTCCTTAGTTATTGGACTATTGATATGTTTAGATATTTTGTTTGGAAGGATACATTTTTCAAGGAATATGTCCCTTTCCTACAGGTTGTCCAATTTGTTGGAATAGAGTTGTTCATAATATTTTTTAACAATCTTTTGTATATTGGTGGGTTCTGTTGTTATTTCTCCTCTTAATTTCTGATTTTTTTTTTTTTTTGTTTAATTTGGTTCTTCTCTCTTTGCTTCTTCGTGAGCCTGGCTTGAGGTCCATCAATCTTGTTTATTCTTTCAAAGAACCAGCTCTTGGTTTTGTAGATCTTTTGAATTGTTTCTTTGGTCTCCATGTTGTTTATCTCTACTCTGATCTTTATTTACTATTTCCTTTCTTCTCCTTACACTAGGCTTTTCTTGTTGCTCTCTTTCTAGCTCTTTGAGTTGTAGGGTTAGGTAATTTATTACCATTCTTTCCTGTTTTTTGCAGTAGGCTTGTAGAGCTATGAACTTCCCTCTCAAGCCTGCTTTCACTGTGTCCCATAAATTGTGTATTGTTGTGTTGCCATTGTCATTTGTTGCCATGATGATTTTTATTTCTACCTTGATCTCTCTGGTTACCAAGTTGTTTAATAGCATCCTGTTTAGTCTCCATGTGTTTGATTTCTTAATATAATGTTTTTATTGTAGTTGATTTCCATTTTTTGCCACTGTCATCTGAGAAAATGCTTGATATGATTTCTATCTTCTTGAATTTGAAGAGACTTTTCCTATGACCCAACATATCATCTATCTTTGAAAATGACCCATGTGCACTAGAGAAGAATGTATATTCTGTAGCTTTGGAGTGAAATATTCTGAAGATATAAGTTAATTCCATCTGGTGTAGTAAGTCATTTAGGATTAATGTTTCTTTTCTGATTTTTTGTTTAGAGGATTTGTCCAGTGGTGACACAGGGGTATTAAAGTCTCCTACTATGATTATATTGCTGTCAATCTCTCCCTTGATATCCTCCAAGAGTTTATGTATTTAGGTGCTCCTATATTGGGTGCATATATGTTTACCAGAGTTATTTCTTCTTGTTGGATTGTTCCCTTCAGTATTAAGTGGTCTTCTTTATCTCTTGTTATATCCTTCACTTTGAGATTTAATTGGTCACATATAAGTATTGCAACCCCAGCTTTTTTTTTTATTTTCATTTGCTTGAAACAGCATCTTCCATCCCTTCACCCTCAGTCTGTGTGCATCTCTTTTTCTGAAGTGGGTTTCTTGTAAACAGCAGATATATGAATCATGTTTTCTTATCCAATCGGTTACCCTATGTCTCTTGATTGGAGCATTTAATTCGTTTACATTTAAAGTTATTAATAGGTACTTATCTGTCATTATTTTTATTCTTTACCCCTGTGTTCCTTCTTTGCTTTCTATTTCTTTTTTTTTTACAGCAGATGCTTTAACATTTCTTGCAATGATGGTTTGGTGGTAATAAATTCCCTTAGTCATTTTTTGTCCGTTAAGCTCCTGATTTCACCTTCAATTTTGATTGAAAGCCTTGCTGGGTACAGTATTCTTGGATTCAGACCCTTCCTTTGCATGATTTTGTATATTTCATTCCATTCCTTTCTGGCCTGATTAATTTCTGTTGAGAAATAAGTTGCTAGTCTTATGGGGGTCCCTTTGTAGGTAACTTTCTGTTTCGCTCTGGACACTTTAAGATTCTTACTTTCTCATTCGTGTTTGCCAATTTAATTATAATGTGCCTTGGTGTCGGTTTGTTGGGGTTCATTTTGCTTGGGACTCTGTGAGCTTCTTGGATTTGTGTGGGTTTTTTCTTTACTATATCAGGAAGTCATTATTTCTTCAAACAGGTTTTCCATTCCTTGCTCAGTTTCCACTCTTTCTGGAACCCCAGTTATGTGGATGTTGTTTTGTTTCATGTTATCCCAAAGTTCCCTTAGGCTCTCCTTGCTTTTTAATTTTTTTTAGAAGCTGCTGTACTTGAGTATTTTTTCCTACCATGTCTTCTAGCTCACTGATGCCATCCTCTGCTTCTTCTGATCTACTTTTGATGCTTTCTATTGAGTTCTTTATAGCATCAATGTCATTTTTCATTTCTTCTTGATTATTCTTCATTTACTCTTGGTTTTTTTTCATTTCCCCTTGTCTCTTCTTTATTTCCTCTTGGCTATTACTCATATTGTCGATTTTGTCTTCCATTCTTTTCAGCCACCTTATGACCATTTCTCTGAACTCTTTCTCTGGCAGGTTTATTTCTGCTTCTAATTTGTTTACTTCCTTTTCTGGTGATACCTGCTTTTCTTTCATATGCAGGCTGTTTCTTCATCTTCTCATGGTCTTTCTTCTCCGGGTGTCTGGTTATGTAGTTCTCTCTCCTATGTTGATTTAAAGAGACAAACTACAACATGACCAGGTACAACATGCAAGGCACTGAACAGAAATGTGTTCACAATGTTAGTAACCACCAATAAGGTGGCCACCAATGAAAGACAAATTAGAGGTAAGTAGAGTAAGAAGAAGAGAGAAATGAGGAATAAAGAAAAGAAAGAAGTGCTAAAATCAAATGGGGAGAAGGGATAAAAGAAAAAAAAGGAGGGAAAAAAAGAAGGAGAAGAAGAAAAGAGTAAGGAAAAAAGTAAGAAAAAGGGAACAAATAAGAAAGAAAAAGGGAACAAATTATATATGTGAGGAGAAAACTCCCATAGAACAGCCACTAATCCCGACAAATGCCAGCAACAAGTACCTGGAGATTAATACAAACTACAAGTAACAACTAATATCAAGGGAGGTGTGGGAAAACAGACATAAAAAAAAAAAAACATTAAAAAAACAAAGCAAACAAAAAGCAAAATAAAACGAGTAGAATAAGCAAAAACAATCTCACAAAAAGTATAAAAAATCGATATAATCACTATTCAGGCAAACAACAACAAAAGGACATAGAGAAAAACATTTTTTGGATAGTGAAGACAGAGAGGAGAGAGGTTTGTATTATCTTGGAGTAGGGGATTTGAAATTAGATATATAAGTTTTTAACCAGCTAAGAAGAAGAATAGGGAGAACCTAAAGTCGGAATAGTTAAAGAGAAATAAGACAACAAAATGGGAAAGTTACGAAGAGAGTGTTGGCATAAAGGTATAGTTGAGATAGAGTACAATGATGCTAAAGGAAAGATGAAAATAGAATATAGAACTCTAATCCCAAAGTAAAATAAAGAGAAAATAAAATGGCTCTTCTTTCTTTTCAAAAAGGTAAAATAGTAGTAGTAATAATACTAGTTGAAAATAAAAGTGCAATAATTAAACAGGTAAAATCAATTGAGTAGAATAGAGAAAATATAGCTTTTTTAATTAAAATATGCAAAAAATTAAAAATAATAAAAATAAATTAAAAAGAAAACAATAGAATGAGCAGCAGTAGATGTCTTTCACTCTCACGATTGTTCTGGCACTTCTGTTTCTGGTTGGGAGGGTATTGCAGTTTCCTGTGTTCTATTGTTGAGGTGTGTCTAAATCTCTTTATTCTTTTATGATTATGCTAAAGTCAATTTGTGAGTCATCCACTGGGTGGCAGTGTTTCGGAATTGACCTCTGAGACTAAGGACAGGACCTCTCTAGCCTGTGCTTAGATCCTGCTTACTCTGTGGTAGTCATTACCGGTTTGTGGGGGTGGGTTGCCCCACAACTGATTCTCTGATGGTTATTCTGCACTCCAATTCACAGATTCCAGAAAAACAACTTTCCCCTGCAGTCTCTCAGGATGTCCCCAATTGGGTGATCCTGTGTATTTGGGCTTAGCAATCAGAAGCCAGGGTCTGAAGAGGAAAGAGTGCTGTCTGTGCTCTCTCCCTTCCCCGCTCCTGTTCAAGCAGCCGGGACACTGTAATAACTCCCACGCTGTCCTTCTGCCTCAGATAAAAATGGGTTGTTTTCTAGAGATCCCCACTGTTAATAGCTCTGAGGGCCCCCTTCCACATTCAGGGGTCACACCCTGCCCCACATCCACGGATTTCTCTAGGTGCAGGTTTCCCCCAGTCAAGTTCCCACAGTGGGCTCGTCTCTCTGTTCTGTGGGACAGGAGTCCTCACCTTATCCCAGGCGAAATCTGACCTTTCCATGAGGTGTATGGAGCTCCTTTGAGTCCGAGTGTTTGTGTCGATTAGAGAGTGGTGTTCTGGGTCCCCGGATGTTCCGTGGGTGCTGCAGCTAGCTTTTCAGACCGCCATAGATATCCACTTCTCCCTGAAAGATTGCCTGGTCTCCGAGTTCGTGCTGGTGGCTCCGGGAGACAAACCCCATAGCAGTGGGGCTGCCTGGTTAGGGGAGCCCTGTCCAGCAGTCCCCCACCTTCTCCTGGAGGATAACTCTCTTGTAAAGTTTTTGTCTGGAAGCTCTATCCAGTGAAGTCAGCGGGGTGTTAAAGTCCCCTACTATGATTCTATTGTTAATCTCTCTGTTAAAGTCCTCTAAAGGTGTTTATATATATGTAGGTGCTCCTATATTGGGTGCATATATGTTTACCAAGGTTATGTCCTTTTGTTGGATGGATCCCTATAGTGTTATGTAGTGACCTTTGTTATCTCTAGTGATAGCCTTCATTTTAAAGTCTATTTTTTTCAATTATGAGTATTTTTTTTCTTTTCCATTTACATGAAAACTTTTTTTCCCATCTCTTCACTGTCATTGTGTGTGTGTCTTTTGTTCTGAGGTGGATCCTATAGACAACATATAGTTGGGTCGTATGTTTGTATCCATTCAGCTACCCTACACCTTTTATTGTAACATTTAATCCATTTACATTTAGGGTTATTATTGATTAGGTACTTATTTATTGCCACTTTAATTCTGTATGTCTAGGTTTATCTCTCTGTTTCTTCTTATTACATCAGTCCCTTTAGCATTTTTTGTAATGTTGTATTCGTGTCGATGTTCTCCTTTAGGCTTTTTTTTTTTTTTTTTTTTTTTTTTTTTTTTTTTTTTTTTTTTTTTTTTTTTTTTTTTTTTTTTTTTTTTTTTTTTTTTTTTTTTTTTTTTTTTTTTTTTTTTTTTTTTTTTTTTTTTTTTTTTTTTTTTTTTTTTTTTTTTTTTTTTGGTCCGGGAAGCTCTTTATTCCACCATCTATTTTGAATGATAGCCTTGTTGGATATAGTAATCTTGGTTTCAGATCCTTGCTTTCCATTACCTTGAGTACTTCATGCTATTCCCTTCTAGCCTGTAGAGTTTCTGATAAGAAATCAGGTGTCAACCTCATGGGAGCTCCTTTGTAGGCAATAGTTTGTTTTTCTCTTGCTGCCTTTAAGATTCTCTTTGTATCTTTAATTTTTGACGTTTTAATTATTGTGTGTCTGAGCATGGGTCTGTTTGAGCCCTTTTTGTGTGGCACTCTCTGTTCCTCCTGAATTTGTGTGACTTTTTCCTTCACCAGGTTAGGGAAGTTTTCTGCCATTTCTTCAACATGTTCTCTATATCTTGCTCTCTTCCTGCCTCTTCTGGCACAGCTGCTAGTTGAATATGGTTACTTTTCGAATTATCCCTTAAGCTGTTCTGTTTTTTAATGATTTTTTTCTTTTTGGTTTTCTGATTGAGTGATTTTTTTTTTTAACTTTTGCCTTTTAATTCACTGGTTCAACCTTCAGCTTTGCCTAATCTGCTATGTATTCCTTCCAATGCGTTCTTTATCTGTGTTATGTCATTCTTTATCTCAGACTGTCCTTTTGCGATAGTTACTCTATCTTTTTTCATGCTGTTGAGCATCTTTTTTAAAAAATATATATATTTTTTATTGATATTTTATAGAGAGGAAAAGAGAGAGATAGAAAGTCAGAAACATCGATGAGAGAGAGACATCGATCAGCCGCCTCCTGCACACCCCACAGTGGAGATGTGCCCGCAACCAGGGTACATGCCCCCGACTGGAATCGAGCCTGGGACCCTTTAGTCCGCAGGCTGACGCTCTATCCACTGAGCCAAACCGGTCTTGGCATGTTGAGCATCTCTACCATCATTACTTTGAACTACATTTCAAATAACTTTCTTATCTCTGCTGCTTCATTTATCTCTTTATTCCCTCATTTGGCTATTGGGGTTTGTGACCATGTATTAGGTAAATCCTCTACACCTCTCAATCTCTAGTTCAGGACAATGTCAAACACTGTTTCTAATTAGATCAGGCAAAGACTCAAAGCCTCCAGAGATCACCTCTGCCTAGACCAGTGGTTGGCAAACTGTGGCTCATGAGCCACATGTGACTCTGGCCCCTTGAGCTTTTAGCAAAGACCAGCTTAGGACTACCCTAATTAAGTTAATAACAATGTACCTACCTATATAGTTTAAGTTTAAAAAATTTGGCTCTCAAAAGAAATTTCAATCATTGTACTGTTGATATTTGGTTCTGTTGACTAATGAGTTTGCTGACCAGTGGCCTAGAATATTAGGATACCGACTTGAATTGCTCTCAGGCAGTCATCCTCAGATGTGTGTGTGTGTGTGTGTGTGTGTGTGTGTGTGTGTGTTTCAAGAGGGTGAAACAGTTACTTCTGCCTGGACCCTAATTGTTATTTTCATTTCTTAGGTGGCCTTAGGACAAAGTGTTTTCCAGTAGGGTTGTCAACTATCTTCCTCCCAGGAAAGGCAAATGTCTGTGTGGGAAAGATGTCCCCTACTGGGTGAGGGAATGACTTAGCACATGAAACTTGGGGTGTCTGCCTTCTTAGCTCTATCCCCTGAGTCCTGGCTTCTGCTCACACAGCCCTAGACCATTCTGCTCTCCCTCCATTAGAGCATAAGGTTGGTGGTTCCACAGGTAATTTTGTGCATTGGCCCTTTAAGAGGGTGCCTGAATTTTTAGCTAGCAGACAGCCAACCTGCTGCTTTTCACATCCAGATATTATGTGGGTATCCTACTCCATTCTGGTGCTCTCTGCTGGGCAGCCCAGCTTGGGGACTCAATCCCAGAGGTCTTAGTGGCAACCCCCCCACAGCTGAGATATCTCTCTGGAACTTCAGTTCTGTGGGCACCTGGCCAGCGTTTTCACACTTCCACCCCTCCTGGCAGCCTCTACGTGGTCTCCACTTTTGGTCTTCAGGTATCAGGGTTCTCTCCTGGGAGTCTTCCATTGATTGTTCAGAAAGTTTTTCTGTATTTTAGTTTTAATTCCATTTTGTTCCTGGGAGCATGTCCATGCAGCATCCACTTACTCTGCTGCCAGTTTTAATCCTAGTCAACTCTTTGCTTCCTGAGAGCAGGGCCCTGTCTCTCTGTGTTACCAGCTTTGGAGTAGGCAGTTGGAACCTAGGTAAGCAGGGTGCACTGCTTTGCCCTTCTGAGCACTGTGACTTGTTCTTGAGGATTTGAGAGTTCTCTTGGCCTCACAATAGATGCCACTTTTCCTGGATCCCTAAGAGAAAACAGTTCCTTCTCTTACATTTCCACTGAGCAGGCTCTAGCTCCAGGTATACATTTCACGCAGGATCGAGGCACGGGGAGTGGCCCTCAGAGCTGTCCTTGGTCACACGTGGGCTGGCATGAGTTTCAGGACTTCAGGAAGTTCCAGTTCTTCTCACTTGCCTGCAGTGCTGCCCCATCTTCTAACTCAAGGAGAAGTACTACCAAGGCCTGTGGTTCCAAAGAGTGAGAGCTTCTCTTCTCTGGGCCTCCGTTTCCTTGTCTGTATAGTGAGGGAACTTGGGAAACTCTTAATTTGTCAACACCTTCCAGGAATATACTTCAGTATCTTTAGCCCCAAGTGTCCTTGCGCTTGGCATGTGCTAGACACTTGCCTCAGTTTCATCGAGTGATCAGCACATTTATGAGGAGGGCCAGGGTTAGAACCCAGGTGTCTGGCCTTGAAACCTTCTAAGCTTGGCAATTCTCTCAGGTCTCCCTAAAATTTAGTGACTCTTGCAGGCCAACAAGAGGGCACTGTCAATGCCACAGAAAGGAAGCAAGACGAAACCTAAGCCTATGTTCAGTGTCCAGATCATTGTTTGTTAATCCTCACCTTATGATATTTTTTCCACTGATTTTTAGAAGAGTAGAAGGAAGGGAAGGGGAGAGAGAAGCATCAGTGTGAGAAAGGCACATTGATCAGTTGCCCCCGACATGTACCCCAACTGGGGTGTGGAATCAAACCTGCCCTTGACCAGAAATTGAGCCTGCAACCCTTCAGTATGCAGGCTGACTCTCTAACCACTGAGAAACACTTGCCAGGGCTGGCAGGTCTTTTAATTTGCACATGTCTCTGGTTCCTTTTCTCTGGAGCTACTGCCTTCCTTTCCTCTCTTCCAACATTTCCAAAGTTGTGTTAAACTGCATACCAAAAGATGCGCAAGGGCCAAGGCTTCTATGGCTAAAGAAGTATGGGAAATCACTTTTTAAATGTTCTGAGAAGTCCTACAGGGAACATACTTGCTTTAACTTTAACATGGCATTTCTCCATCTTATTTAACCTTAGAATCCAGATTTTGCACATCAGTATGCATCAGTGATTCTTTTAAGCAGCTTTGGGATGTGCTAAAAAGCCTTCCCAGATGGGGCCGCTATGGGCTGGGGAGGGAATGACTGTTGGTAAGTAATGTGCTACTCCAGCACTCGGGAATGTCTCCACTCTCCTCTGCTTCTCTCTCCAGGTGGAGATGCTAGAACGGAAGTATGGGGGACGCCTCGTGACCCGCCATGCAGCCCGTACCATCCAGACAGCCTTCCGCCAGTACCAGATGAACAAGAACTTTGAGCGCCTGCGCAGCTCCATGTCGGAGAACCGTATGTCCCGCCGCATTGTGCTGTCCAACATGAGGATGCAGTTCTCCTTTGAGGGGCCTGAGAAAATGCACAGCTCCTACTTAGAAGGAAAGCAGGTCTCAGTGACTGATGACAGCTCTCAGCTGGGGGACCTAGTACCATCTGAGGGCAGTGACTTCGGTGAGCCACCATCCCTCAAGTCTTCAGCCCCATCCAGTGATTTCGCAGATGCCATCACTGAGCTGGAGGATGCCTTCTCCCGGCAAGTGAAATCCCTGGCCGAATCCATTGACGATGCCCTCAACTGCCGCAGCCTTCATGCTGAGGAAACGCCAGTCCCTGACTCAGGGCTCGCCCAGGACACCGAGCCCCAGGCAGCCCTGCACACTGTGGACCACCACAAACTGGATGAAATGACAGCCTCATACAGCGACGTCACCTTGTATATTGATGAGGAGGAACTGTCACCGCCTCTGCCCCTCTCCCAGATGGGGCACCGATCATCCAGTGCTGAGTTAGATCTGCAACTACGGGCTGGGGGTGCCACCCAGGACTACTGGACCTTGGTTCACAAGGATGATAAGGGGGACACAGACACAAGCTGCCAGAGCACACCGTCGCTTGAGCAGCAGGAGCAGCGGCTGCGGGTGGAGCACCTCCCACTGCTCACCATCGAGCCTCCCAGTGACAGCTCAGTGGACCTCAGTGACCGCTCAGAACGTGGCTCAATCAAGAGGCAGAGTGCCTATGAGCGCAGTCTCAGTGAGCAGCAGGGCAGCCCCAAGCCCAGCCCTCACTGTGGCCCCCCTAAGGGCCTGCCCCGAGAGGAGTCAGAGTTACGAGCCCGGCCTTCCAGGCCCCTCGATGGTCATCTGGCCATCAATGGCTCAGCCAACAGGCAAAGCAAGTCCGAGTCAGACTACTCAGATGGGGACAATGACAGCATCAACAGCACTTCCAATTCCAATGACACCATCAACTGCAGCTCTGAGTCATCATCCCGTGACAGTCTGCGGGAACAGGCGCTCAGCAAGCAGACCTACCACAAGGAGACCCGCAACAGCTGGGATTCACCTGCCTTCAGCAACGATGTCATCCGCAAGAGGCACTATCGCATTGGCCTCAACCTATTCAACAAGTGAGTGCCTGCTGGCCCTGCAGGGAAGAGGAGGGTGGGCCAGGAATGCTCAAGAGACCTTGGCCAGGGCCTTCCTGTTATGCCCAAGTATCTCCTTGGGCACCAGTGGGGTGGCTCTGTAACAGTGCCTGAGAGAGTCAGTGCTGTTGGATGGGGAGATGGAAGCCTGGTGAACAGGTTTATGGGGAGAGCAGACACTAAGATCCTGAGCAGGGAAGAACAAGGGCCTTCTCTAAAGACTTTGGAGTTTTGTCAATGCCTAGAACAGTGACTAGTGCACAGTAGATGCTCAGGAAACTTGTGCAAAGGTTGATGCAATGTGTAATGCCATGCCTAGCTGTGAGCATCAGGCTCCAGGTTTGGATAATTTTCTCTGGGTGATCTAAGCAAGGGCATGATGCAATCTGTGTGCAGCCTGGACTTGGAGGCACGTGTGGGGGGAAAGAAGGACACAGATAAACTTGTGCTGGCAGAAGTCTCAGCCAGCATGAATCCCTTTGGGAGGAGTGTGCGCAAAGTCTATTGAGGGGTTGCCACCGGCCATGGGTTCTGGAAAGGTTGTATAGGGGCAATCGTGAGAGAAGAACAAAGGACAGAGACTGGCATTTAAAGCAGGCTATTATTCTTTTTTGTTTGCTTTTACTTCTTACATTTATTTTTTATTTAAAAATATTTTTTTTAATATATTTTATTGAGTTTTTACAGAGAGGAAGGGAGAGGGAGAGAGAGTTAGAAACATCGATGAGAGAGAGATATCAATCAGCTGCCTCCTGCACGCCCCCTACTGGAGATGTGCCCACAACCAAGGAACATGCCCCTGACCGGAATTGAACCTGGGACATTTCAGTCTGCAGACCGACGTTCTATCCACTGAGCCAAACCAGTTTCGGCTATTTTTTATTTTTTAATAAATCTTCACTCTTTAAAGTATTTCATATGTCTTCCTTTTTTCCCCATTGATGCCCTCCAGCCTGCCTCCGCTCCCCATCCCAGGCCTTCAGCACCCTATCATCTGTGACCATGGATTATGTATATATATATATATATATATATATATATATATATATATATATATATATATATATATATATGTATATATATATATATATATATATATATATATACAAGGTCTTTGGTTGATTACATCCCTTGCCTTCCCTCTGAAATTCCCCACTTTGCTTCATGTTTCCAAGCCTCCAGATCCACTCTGTTCCTCAGTTTATTTTGTTACTTAGATTCCACATATGAGTGTGATCATGTGATACTTGTCTTTCTCTGGCTGATTTCTTTCACTTAGCATGATACTCTCCAGGTCTCTCCATGCTGTTTCAAGGGGTAAGAGATTCTCTTTTTTTTTTTTTTTTTTACTGCTGCATAGTATTCCATGGTATAAATGTACCACAGCTTTCTTATCCACTCATCTACTGATAGGCACTTGGGCTGTTTCCAGATTTTAGCTATTGTAAATTGTGCTGCTATGAACATAGGGGTGCATACATTCTTTCTGATTGGTGTTTCTAGGTTACCCTAATATATAAAAACCCAGGGTCCATAATGACAAAAGGCTCGACTGACCAGAAGTCAGTCCTGCAGTCAGTGCTCGGTTACCATGCCAAACCAGCACTGACTGCTGCTGCTGCAGGCATGGCAACCCAGCCCTGCCGGCCGAGGGGGCTTCGAATCAGGCCCAGAGAGAGTCCTGGAGAGAGAAGCAGGGTCTGTTCTGTAGCCTCCATGGCAGTTATTAATCAACCCTTGCCTCTCTCCTTTCTCTCCAGGCCTGGATAGCAGCTGCCTCTCTTTCTCTCTGGGCCTCCATGGTGATTGCTGATCAGCCCGCCTCTCTGATCAGGCCTGAGATAGGCCCAGAGACAGTGACTGGCATAGAAACCGACCAATCAGAACCAAATCTGGGTGAACTGTGAGGAGCCAATGGCTATGTAGGAGGCAGAGCTTTTGATGCTGACTGGCATAGAAACCCACCAATCAGAACCAAATCTAGGTGAAGTGCAAGGAGCCAATGGCTGTCTAGAAGGTGGAGCCTTTAATGCTGACTAGCATAGAAACTGACCAATCAGAACCTAATTTTTTCATGACCAGTTTGGCAATATAGTGCATATGGCTGGCTATCAGTCCAGATATAGGGATTATGTATTTTTGTCTGCAAAGAGCATCTCCTCCCACTGAAGAAGATATCCCCTGACCCCCATTTAAGCAATCCTATCCTATATAATCTATCTATACTAATAAAAGGATAATATGCTAATTAGACTGGTCAACTGGCCATCTTCGAGATGTCTGACTTCCTTCCAAACAAAGCCATGGTGGTGGGGGCCAAGGCAGAGAAGGCGTTTGTGGGGGAGGACCATGGGGGTGAGATCAGGCTGACAGGGAGGGCAATTGGGGGCGAGATCAGGCCATCAGAGGAGAGCAATTAGGGTTGATCAGGCAGGCAGGCAGAGGCAGTTAGGGGTGATCAGGCAGGTGAGCGGTAAGGAGCCAGCGGTCTCAGATTGTGAGAAGGATGTTCCCGATTGGAAAGAGTGCAGGCCGGGCACTCCCTCTCCTCCACCCCCCATGCACAAATTTCATGCACTGGTCCACTAGTTAGGATATATTCCTAGAAATGGGATCACTGGGTCAAATGGCACCTCCATATTTAAGTCTTTGAGAGAACTCCATACTGTTTTTCATAATGGCTACACCAGTCTGCATTCCCACCAGCAGTGTACTAAGGCTCCTTTTTCTCTATATCCTTGCTAGCACTTGTCATTTGTGGATTTGTTGATGATAGTCATTCAAAGCACTGTCAAAAGTAGCAACCCAAAGGGGAAGGAGCTAGACACTCCCTTGAATGAGATGTTGGAAAGCTCTGGTTATGGAACCTCTGATTTCACATCATTTCTTTTCACAGAACATCCAGGATTTGGTGTTACCAGACACGTGCCTGGTTCTGACCTCTCCAGGGTTGAGGACATGGTCAGCCTGCCTGATGATTACTAACTCACATTTACCACACTTTCCTGCTTCCTCATCTCCTAGAATAGGGGAGCCTTGTGGGCACTTTTAAGCCATCTCAGATGCAAGTGGAAGTACTCTCTGGAGAATTCAGAGAGGCCTGAATAGAGCGCAGGAATAAGGAATGTTGCATTCCTGTGGGGTCAGTAAGTGATCTGGGAGTCATTGGTCATCACTCAGCTCAAAACTAAGAGTCTTGGACACCTGACTTCTTCTTTGGGTGCAGTTTCTTGCCTGTGGTCTGCTGTATGTAAGGACCAGCCCTGCCACTGTGTGAGTTGTGGCTAAACAGCAGGGAAGGTCATGTCAGAGCCTATCCTGAGCTGTGTCCTAAAAGTCTGCCCCACCTGCTCCAGGATACAGCCAGCCCCTGGGTCAACTTAGACCCAGGCCTGTACTCTCCTGTGGGAGGCTGAGATGACCTGGCGGTTTCCTGGTCCCTGGAAGATACTGTGTTCTTATGTGGGAACTCCCAACTGAGTAAAAAGGTAGAGGCCAGAAAAAAAGTCTCCCTCAACCACCCAGTACATTGTTTCTCACTCTATTATTCTTTTTTTTTTTTTAACTTGAATTTATTGGTGTGGCACTGTTACTGGAAAGAAGACCTGGACCTTGGCAGGTCTACCCAGTAGGGCCAGCCATTAGCGTGTGGTTTCTTGACTTTACAACAGAGTCCATGTAAATTTTTATTAAAGCTGGAGACAGCTAACAAGAAAGGGGTTGGAGAAATGAGCCTAAGCCAGTCTGCTTTGGCACACTAAGAAGTTAGGGAAAAGGGGGCCTTGGGAAGAGGGTCAGGGAGTTGCCAGGATGAACTGCACTGCCTATTGCTACCCTGGGGTCCCTGGTTACAAGCCTCATGGGATCCCTTAGAGTCAGGAAATGTATGACTATAAGGGAAGAAGGTAGGGAGAAGTGCAGGCATGCTCCTGGGAGAGAGAGCATTCGCTGATTTGGAGAAGTCGGTCCAGGCTTTTGGTAGACAGCGGGTGCAAGGAACACTGGAAGTGGGAAGGGCCTTACTATACTGCCCAGTGTGGCCCAGATCCAGCAAGGTCCCAACAGGTAAACTCAACACCAATAGAGAGGCAGCGCATTGGCTGTATGCTGCCAGAGAGGTCACTCCAAGACCTGTCAAAGACTTCCTTTGCCAGCCACGTTCATCTTGACCTTGAAACCCCTCAGCTTGGCTTGGCCTCCCAACCCCACCCAGCTCCTTACCTGTCCCTTCTACCACCAGCCTTTCCTCTCTATTGTTTGATGAGCTCCTGTCACAGTCAAGGTGCAGTCAGTCCCGAGCCCTCTCCTGCATTGTCATTGTGAGACCTTCCAGGTGGAGCCAGTCCCTCTCACATGTAGTTCAGGCTAAAAGCTGGAGCCAGGGGTTCACATACGGATCCACTAGCAAATATTTTCATTTCTACCCTTAAATTATGTCCTAAATCATCTGTGTCTCCCCACCTTGTGCACCACTGCCTGGAGGCCTACGGGAGTCTCCTAACTTGGGCCTGGCCTTGCTCCCTACAGAGCAGCCAGAGGGAGTTTCTTAAATATGGACATCAGGTCTTGTCACTGCCAACCTCATCCCACTCTGAAGAAAACCAGATTACACGTGGTCTACCCTCACCTCTACACTGCCCTCCTCTCCTTGTCCCTCAGAGCCCCTATTCTCAGCTACCCTGTATCATTCTCTTCGTTCTCAATCCTGCAGAACCCATCCCCACCCCAGGGCCTTTACATTTTCTATTGCCTACACCAGAAAGCTCTTTAATCACCTGGGTTACTGAATGTTACCTCCTCTAGTTCACTTGCAGGAGCCCCTACCCACATCCTCTGGCCATCACTCAGTTCCTTTGCTCTTCAGAGTATGAACTGCAGCCTGCCATTGTGCTGGGCAGTTGTGGCTGACCATGCTCCCTGCTGTTGTCCCAAGTGGTGTCTGGCACAGAGGGGAGACATGGTGCTTGTCCTGGGAAGGATCTGTGTTTCCAGGGCTTCTTGCACAGCTGTTCTCTCCCATTGCACTTTGACCTTCTCCAGAGTAGAAGATGCCGTCTCCTGGAAATCCATGATGCTGCATGACATTTTACATGAACAGGAAGGGCTGGGAGAGGGCAGAAAAGGGATAGCAGCCCCCACCCCCAAGAGCAGCCAGGGCTTAGACCTGAGCACTGTATTGAGGCCATCAAGGGGCCAGGCAGGCCAGGTGTCGGTGAGTGATTCAGGGAGGCCTAGCACAGCCCTCCAGTCATTGCCATGCAGAAACACAGACCCAGAGTAATTCCTCATCTTGAAATTGAGGTAGGGAATGAGGGATGGGCTGGGGTCCTGTGGGAGGCCAGTATGGAGTGGGTTGATGAGGAAACTCCCGCCCTGGTGCTACTGTCATCTGCCGAGTGGTTGGAGAGGCCTGGAGTATGGGAGTTTCTTGGTCAGAGACCCCAGAGTCATGGGGAAGAATAAGTTATGTGGGATGGGGTGGGGGAGGGGGCTGGCAGGGTGAGGGAACAGGGCCATTCTGTCACCACTTTAGTGCCAGGAGCCATCTGGCTGGCAGCTGCTTCCCACTAAGCTACTGAGGGTGAGGTCAGGGTGTGTGATCATCCAGGATAAAAATAGCAGGGTCACCTTGCATCAGGAGGTTCACTTTTGCTTGTATGTGGAAATCCAGTATCTGCAAGACACTGCTGTCAGCCAGGAGCTGTAGCCTTGAAGAGGTAGGTTGACACTGGCCATCTCCATGCTCCCAGGCAACAGAATACTGACCACTGGGACATGGGGTATGGCTAGCCCCCAGTTAGTGTGTGGTTTGATTTATCTCATGTTGGCATGGGTGCCAGATGTACCCTAAGTCCTCCACCACTCCTCAGGTTTTGGTGTCCCTTCTACCACCAGCCTTTCCTCTCTATCACATTTGTGGCCCTTTCTCTTCACCATGTCTTCTTGGACCACCAATACCTCCTTGTGAGGTCAGCCAAGCTCATATCATACTACATAACCAACAGGAAGATGGAGGCCCAAAGGGAGCAGGGACCTGCCTGAGCTCACTGCCAAGCCCCTGGGGGGCTTCTCTGCCCCACAGCTCCCTGTGCAGATGGACACACCCAGTCCCTCAATGAAACCCTCGTCCATTGCCCAGGCAGGGCTTGTGGCATGCCTCCATTTCCTCTCATAAGTTGAGGCTAATCCTAACCCTCTTACAGTGCTTACTGTGGCATCATTATAGGTACTGACTGTTGACAAGTTCTTACAACAAGGCAAGGTAACAAGGTTGTTGGGCTCCTAAAAGCACAGGTAACAAGAGTGCTGACCCCAAGGAGGAGTGTAAGAATTAAGTAAGTTAATGGATCTAGAGTGCTTAGACAGTGAGGCACAGAATAAGTGTTGAGCAGGTGTTAGAGATTGTTTATTCTCTGTAGGAGGACAGTAGAAGACAGACTAGCATGTGTTGGGCAAGGGGTTCAAGTCTGCCTGGAGGTGCAGCATGGGGCACCAGCTTCTACTCAGTGGGGAGCATAAAGCTGGGTGGGCAGAGCCGGTTATAGGGCCAGGGTTTGGTGTAGTGCTGGGCAGCTGAGGAGGATCCCTCCTCTAGCACCCTATGCTCCTATGGCTGCAGTCTTGTCCATTCTTGGTCAGTATTTGGTAAGTTCTAGGTTCTCCCATGTTGCAGGTTGGGGTTGGGACAGGGTGACTGAGCCAGGGTCTCAGCTTGGGTGCCTTGAGTGTCCACAGAGGTGAAGAGTAAGCCTGGAAGGGCCAGAGCTGCTAGGGCTGAGCCTGTCTTTTATCCACCCCACAGGAAGCCTGAGAAGGGCATCCAGTACCTCATTGAGCGTGGCTTTGTGCCAGACACACCAGTGGGAGTAGCCCATTTCCTGTTGCAACGCAAGGGCCTGAGCCGGCAGATGATTGGCGAGTTCCTGGGCAACAGGCAGAAGCAATTCAACCGAGACGTGCTGGAGTGAGTTCTGGGGCCGAGGACTGGGCCAGAATGGATGTGTTCCTGTGAGACTCTATGGCCATCAGGCCTGCCCTGCTGCTGGGACATACACCGACCCCTCCCCTTACCTCTTTCTAGCTCCTAGACACCCATACCATCCCACACATGCCTTGCCAGGCATACATGTGGGCATCTACCCTTGGGCGCCTCCCTTCACACATCCTTGTCACCTCCCCTTCTCTTCAGGCAGGCTGAGCCAACTGAGCACTCAGTGAGGAAAGGGTGTGCAAAGTCAGGGCCTTGACAGATGCCCTCTGATGGGGAGCTGGCCAAGAGAGACTCCAGCACCACCAGATGGGCAGCACCACAGCCAGATCACTGCCTCTGCTTCTTTCTCTTGCCTCTCCTAGAGGTAAAAGTCCAACCCCCATCTCCTCACTCCACATTTCACTAGCCCAAAGAGCTGGCAGCCATAGCACTCAGCTGCTTGGAACCATGCAGAAAAATGGGTTTCCGGTTCCCTGGGAGCTGCTGGCAGTTTTGAGAAGTCTGCCCAGCATGTACCCTAGACTCTCCACTCCTCTTTGAGACTCCTGAGTAAAAAGGCACCTGTGTTTGGCCCTTGTGTTTACTATTTTCAGGCCCTGTATTCTCATCTCACCTATGGGGGTGGATGTCAAGGGTTGATGACCCCCTTTCACAGATGAGAAGCCAAAGTCAGCAGAATGGGATGGCTCAATACATGTGTTCTGCTCATTCTTTGCCAAGACCTGGAGGATGTTCCCCAGGCCTGTTGAGGATTTTTCTGATCCAAACAATTATGAGCTGATATGCTGCCCTTGGGCAGATAGTCCAGAAACAGAAATAAAAGCAGAGTAAAGAGCTAACTATCAGTAACTGGCTCCCATCTGTCCAGCCCCTGCCTCATCTGGGAAAAAGACAAGCAATGAGGAAGGGCCTGGTCACATGTATACCTACTGCCTCCAATGCTCCCCTGAGGGAGGTTCTGTGGCCTCTTTGTACCACAGGTGAGGAAACCCAGCATCAAAGGGAGAGGGCCTGGCCTGGATGCACCCCTCCAACCCTTCCCACACACACATGGCCTCATATATGCATGTACATACTTATGCAGTCACACACAGACACACACATAGGAGTATGGCTGGTATGTTTCTAGGACCCAGCAGAATGAAGCCTATGTCCTTTCCTGGCCAGGTGTGCCCATCTGGGCTGCTTTCTTCCTGCTCTGCTCAGTGTTTCTGTTATGGCCTCATTCTGGAAAGCCTGCTGGATTGTTAGTATGGTTAATCTCCTCCCCACCCCATCCCCCTTCCTTTTAAATCCTTTGAGGATTGGTGTGAGGATATGGTTCAGGGATATGGTTAGCTCCTTAGTGAATTGGGCCTAAAATCTTTGCAATGCAGCCCCCTTCCCCTATAGCTATTTCTGCACTCCCCTCTGTGCCCTGGCTTCTGGTCTGAAGGAAATCCGTGCATTGTTCTCCTTGGATCAGAAAATAGCAGTGACCTCAGAAAGTAATGAGGTTCCTCCCTCCTCTACCCTCCACATCAGCATTCTACTCAAGAGCTGGTCAGCAGCTCATCCCAGGTCCCCGCCCCCTGCCCCCTATTCCTAACTTTCCCCACAAAAGATCCTTAGTGCTCAGAGAAGATTGGGGCACAACAGCTTATTATAAGCCCATCACCCCCAGTGGAGGTAGGCTCTGAGTGTGGAATTAGGTCCCCCATGGCTAAGGCCTCCATAGCCCCAAGGGTGGCTATGGCTTTGTTATAAAAATAAACCAGAACCTAGTTTATGCTGCTTGGGTCCTTAGTGTGGACCCCACATTCTCTATGTAAGGGTCCTGATCAGAGAACCAAGCAGGCTGTAATGTGGAAGCTTGGCTGTGAAAAGAACTAGAGTCCTCCCCAAGCTCTGCCCTTCATCTTTCTGATTGGCACATGAGGATGGTTTCAGAAACACTCAGCCAAACCCAGTCACTCTGTGTGAGATTACTGCATGGGCAGTTAGTGCCCAGCTTCCACTTCCTTCTTGTGAGGATGGGTGTGTGCTCCTGCCTCCCTCAGAACACCAGAAAACTACATTACGTCTGCATTATGTCTGTGTAACATTTGTTTCTGCCCAAAGAGTCCTTATTAAGAATAGTTGTATGCTCTCACTCCTATATGTCTAGAAAATTGCATACACTGATGTAAACATTAACATTTTCCTACAGTTTCAGGGCTTTATGGACACCCCAGAAGCACAGAGATCTTTGGCCATAATCTGAGTTGTTTGCTGATTGGAGGAAGCTAAGCAGATGCCCTCCCAGACAAGTGGCAGCCTTGCCTCTACAGCCCTTTCATCAACCCCTCTGCTCCACTCTCTCCAAGCATGTGCTCATCTAGCCTAGTGGGAAGGCTGCAGAGGCTGTGGGCAGCAGACATTGACATGGCCTTTCTTGTTTCAGCTGCGTGGTGGATGAAATGGACTTCTCGGCCATGGAGCTGGATGAAGCCCTCAGAAAGTTCCAGGCGCATATCCGGGTCCAGGGGGAGGCACAGAAGGTGGAGAGGCTCATTGAGGCCTTCAGGTTGGGACTGCGGCGAGGCAGGGGGAAGACATCAGGGAGAGAAAGGTTCCTAGCAAAGGGATGAATACCTTTAGCCCCTTCACATTATTGGGTGGCCCTGAGCTTGCCTAAGAGGTGAGACAGAAGCCCCTCCTGGGTACCAGGAACTTTGCTGGTTGGTGCTAGAGCCAGGGTTTTTTTTTTAACAGTTTTTGTCTTCCTCCAAGTCCTCATGCACCTTATCCATTCATGAGTCCATCTGTGTTTTCCTTCATCTGCCCTTTTATGGGGGAGCTGTTCTCTCACAGTGACTCAGAATATGAGCTGCAGAGCCAGATGACCTGGTTCTAGTACCCAATCTACCACTTTCCAGCTATGTGACCTTGTGCTTATTAACATTTCTGTGCCTTGAGTCCCTACCTATAGAGTGGGGATAATGAGTACCTACCCTAGACAGGGTGGAAGGCTTACCCAACTGAGGATGTGTGGTTACAAAGCCCAGCACCCGGCATGACAGAGCCTGCATTCAAGGTCACTGTACAGTCTTCCATCCTGGGATTGTGTGTACACTGTGTAGGTGTCTCTGTATTCCTTGCTGGGTGTGTTAGACATAAGTCAACTGCTGCTCCAGCACTCTGGGCTCAGCACCAGTGGTGGGTCAAGGAGGAATGAGGACCCAGGAGGAGGGCAGTCCCATGGCCTAAGAAGAGGGATGTTCAGCCACTTCCTTGTAGGAGGGTTTCTTGGAAGGGGTGTCACAAGGAAGATAGAATTGAAGCCATGTTGCCTGAATACTGATGGCTACTGTTTCAGTAGCAATGCCCCACCTGGCTCCTCTTCTGTTTCTGCCACTCTCCTCATGCCTCCATGAGGTTACCAGTGAGAGGCCTCTTAGAGGTGGGGCGAGGGTGCACTTGAGGCAGTGAGGACAGAGCACAGATGACTCAGTGAGGCTATTGGTTCAGGTATCTTAAGAAGCTGCCTAGAAGTGACAGCTGAAACAAGACAGAAGTGTATCTCCCTCTTAGCTGGTGCAGAGGCCAGGCTCTTTTCATTTCAAGTTCAAGTACAATTACACCCTGGTTCCAGGCAGGGCAAGAGAGTGGAGGGCACACCCCTGCCATTTAAGGCACAGTCTTGAAAGTGCTCATATCCCATTGGCCAGAACTTAATCATGTGGTTGTACCAGCTCCTAGGGAGTCTGGGGAATGTTGTCTTCCCCCGAGAGCCATTGCCAGCTATAGGAGTGATTGTCAGGGGTGATTGGACAGTCATAGCAACTCAGATGTTGTCCTTGCTTACCAGCTATAGTGCAGGTGAGAGTATGAGTGTGTAGTCAGGGCAGCTCTGCCAGGCAGGTGTTGTCCCTTTTTACTAGGTGCAAGAGCTGAACCTCAGCTGTTCAGTGCCAGATGGAGCTATGGCAGCTACTCATGAGTGACAGGCAGATCCACTCCCTGCTCCAACTGAGGGAGCCCTGACTCGCCTCCCTTTCCTTGGCCCCCAGCCAGCGGTACTGCATCTGCAACCCTGGGGTGGTGCGGCAGTTCCGGAACCCAGACACCATCTTCATCCTGGCCTTCGCCATCATCCTGCTCAACACAGACATGTACAGCCCCAACGTCAAGCCTGAGCGCAAAATGAAGCTGGAGGACTTCGTCAAGAACCTCCGAGGTGAGCTGTCCTGGCCCCAGGCTCAGATACACATCTCCACAGACTCCGCTGAGCATGAGCCCCACCATGTGTGGGTCTGAGAGGCAAATTTGACATTACCTCCTGCTGGTTACAAGAGAGAGGTAGAAGGCCCAGCTGTAGCACACCCAGTTCTTGCTTAGATGGGCTTTCAAGTAATGTTGGTCTCAACAATGCATACATAAAGTACAAATTATCATGAAGAGCAAGTGCTGTCTGGATCTTGGGATTCAGGAAACCTAACTCCTGGAGAAGGTGATATTTTTAGCCTATTATTAAAGGATGAACAGTGGTTTGGCAGGCCCAGGTGGAGAGGAATTAGTCACAAGGAGACAGAGACCAGAGAAACCAGATCATCACACACAAGAAGGCTGGGCCAGGCACAGGTCGACCAAGGCATGGTTGGAAGTATGTGTAGGAGCACAGAATGGAGCCTAGGTGCTGGAAGCCCTGAGGTATACAGCAGAAAGGAGCTGGACAGATGGGCCAGCACATCCCAACCCATCACTGCTACATCCCTCACAGCATCTGCCCAGCCACTCATCCTATGCACGTCATATTCCTCTTGAAACTGTCTTGACTTTTTGTTTTTGTCTATTTATTTAAATATGTTTTTAAAGGAACCTTATATCACCACTGTAAATGGGAAACCAGTAGCATTTATCACACATACGCAGTCATTATGAAAATGAATACAATGAAAAGAAAGTACCACTGTTGATTCCAGCAGGAGCTGTTTCTGGCCGGGCCCTGAGGCTGAGGCTGCCCTCTCTTCCTGGGAGGTGGGCCCATGTTAGATACTAATGAGGTAGGCAGCAAGAAGGGAGGCCGATAGGGAAAGAATCAAAAAGGGAACGGCTATCTTCCAGCTGACTCCATGTTGGCTGATGGCATGGGCCTTGTGTATCTGGAGTTCCTGGAAGGAAAGGAGCAAGAGCTGGGTCCTCATCTTGGAAAATACTAGCTGCAGAGGGCTGAAGTCCCCTTTAAATGGCATCGTATTTTAATTTTTTGTCACCTAAAAGTTCTTAATTTATTAATTCTCTCATGGAAATCTGCACACTCACCACAGATTAAGTCCCTGAAGAATCTTGACTCCTTCTGCGGTCCCATCTCCAGCTCACTCTCTGCAGCACCCATTCTGGATTCTACAGCCCTTGGTTCTCTTCATCTTGCTCTTGTGTTCCTTCTGTTTTCTTGAGGTCTTCTTTTCATATAGGTCATGTCTTGCAAGTCTATGTTTGGACTCATTTTTCTTTGTAAATTCCAAGTAGTCATTAATCATGACTACTGGCCACCACCAAAATGGGCTCTGAATCCAAATACAAAGATGACGTCTGGTGTGGTCTTATATAATTTGGCTCAGTGGTCAGCAAACTCATTAGTCAACAGAACCAAATATCAACAGTACAACGATTGAAATTCCTTTGAGAGCCAAATTTTTTAAACTTAAACTTCTTCTAACGCCACTTATTCAAAATAGACTCACCCAGGCCATGGTATTTTGTGGAAGAGCCACACTCAAGGGGCCAAAGAGCCGCACATAGCTCACGAGCCGCAGTTTGCCGACCACTGATTTGGCTAGTTTTCCCTGAATTTCTGTCTTGAGTACTACTGATGCCTTTCCAGGGTGAAGGACATCAATGATCATTTATTTCCACTGAAGTAGTCTGTTGACAATGAACTTCCTGGTCCAGATAGTTACTATGTCATTTATAATGCGGCCAGTCTTCAAGCAGCCAGGAGGAAGAATCATATTTTTTAAAGAGAAACAAAAATTGCTCTAAGTCAAGTCCAGATCCAACTGTTAGCTTGTTGAGCTTTTATAATTTCTACTCTTCTCCTTTATTTTTGTGGCAAAGGCTGCTCTGTCAACCCCTCTCCTGGGTCAGATAATTCTCTCAGATCTTTAGGTCCTCCTTGGTGTGCCCTCTGGTGGTAGGCACTGCCATAACATGAAAGTTAGAGAGCAGAGGCCACCAGGACATAGGGAAGAGCACTTCTGCCCTTCCCAAGCTTGGCTGGCCCCTAAGGGCAGGGAAGCTCACTTCAGAGGGCTCAGATGGTCTTTCCCTGCTTAGAGCACTCACTGTATGAGGCCCTCTGCTAGGTCAAAGGGCTTGGTAAGCTCCTCCCCATAGTCTCCTCAATAGTTTTACTAATCCTCTGGTTGAGCCTAGTCTGTGGTCTGAGGATGGATGTGGGTTTGTGTTTCTCCTGTGAGTAGGGCTGAGTTTCTTTTCTCACTGCAATTTTCATAGTGGTGTAGCAGATGGTATGTACTTATCAGAGCAATCTAGGTTTGAGTCTTGCCCCTGGGTTCTGCCCATGAGATGTGGGACGACAGCTGGCAAATGAACCAAGATCTCACTCTGAGGGGCATGCCAAGAGCTGCTCACACTTCTCACCACAGCTCTGGGAAGCCACCCATGCTCTTGGTGGCCTTTTTCACAGATGCTCAGCTCAGAAAGATTGAGTCACGAGGCTAACAAGGGGCAAAGTGAAGATGGGCCCAGAGTTGGAAGCTGAACTTACAAACCTTCCCCTCATCTCAAACTCAACCTCTTCCCCAGGCCCCACAGAGCTTTAGTCAGGATCAGCAAGGTAATATTTATAAAACTCTACCAGCCTTCCTGCGCTCATCCAAGTGGCTGTGCTGGTCTTTTCACTGGTGGAAAGATTCTGAGGAATTTGTGGTTGACTGAGGATGTTCAGTAGCTATGGATCTGGAAAGTCTGTGTTTCCGCTGGTGAAAGGGATCACTGTTCTGATTTGGGTTAGAAACTGGTAAATTGAAGTAAGCCTGGGGCTTGAGGCTGAAGGGACCACCCATACCCCAGCCTGACTAATGCCTGGCCACTGTCTCTTGCCTAGGTGTGGACGATGGTGAGGACATTCCCCGAGAAACACTGATTGGTATCTATGAACGGATTCGCAAGCGGGAGTTGAAAACCAATGAGGACCACGTGTCCCAGGTGCAGAAGGTGGAGAAGCTTATCGTGGGGAAGAAGCCGGTATGTGGTGGCCCTATGTCCCAGAGGAGTTGCAGGGGCCATGAGGTGCTCACATCCCCCTTCCCACCCAACGCCCTGCTGGCCTCAGCTTCTGCCAGTGGCTCTGATACCCCTTCCAGACAGGGCTAGTGAATTCTTTAAGGATTTGGGTTTCTTTAAGAGACTTCTAATATTTGAAAATAACCATTTGCATTGGGTTAAAGTTGGAGAAGCTGAGGATTTTAACAAACCAGTGGGCAGGTTACACAGTTCCTTAGTGACTTGGGAATGCCCTCAGCCTGCCAATGAGAGGGCCTTCCCTGTCCACACCATTGGGTGTGACTGGATAGTGCTAAGGAAAGATGCCTTGGGATAGTATTGCCTCTCAGGCACCCAGGTGCATCTTTTGCAACATTGATCTTTTTTCCTTTGTTTGCTGTTTCCCCATTTAGATTGGATCCCTACATCATGGGCTTGGCTGTGTGAGTATCCCTCTTCTTTTATATTCTGGCTAATATCTCACCCTGGGGGTGACCCATGTGCCCACATCTTCTTGCTCCCAGATCCACAGTTCTAGCTGCTTGAGTTAATTCTGCAGCAATAAGAAACTTTATTTTCGTAATTAACCCAGACTCAAATCTCTGCAGGCCCAGAGATTACAGCCTCACGGGGAGAGCTGTGCTGTCAGGCTGAAAGCAGATAGTCTCTTCCCTCTCCTCTGGGCCTAGTTGAGCTCAGAGACCCAGGTTGGTCCCCAGACAATGAGATACTGATGTTTATTGGAGCACCTTCTCTTTCTCCACCCAGCCAAAGTTCTGCACCCCAAAATGGGCTTCTGTGACCTGCCCTTGTCCACCTCTCGAGCCCCAAAAGCCATCATCCTCTTTACTTTGTACTTTTGCTATAGACAACATTATTTCCCTGAATGTGCCAGGCTGAGCCATGCATTTTCCTCTCCTTATCTTGTCTTCCTAATATACTACCAGGGCACTCTTGCAGAGTTGGCACCTTTTGCTGAAATAATGACCTGTGGCTACTACTATGCTTACCCTCTTGGAGTTTTAATTGGGCATGTACTATCTCCTTACTGACCCATCTGTCAGTGGGGTTTAGGAGCACTCCCAGAGCAACAAGTGGGATAGTTTGCCATACCAGGCCTTGATAGCAGCTTGGACGGTGGCAAGGTCGGAGGCTCTTTGAATCTGTGACAGGTGTGTTCAGAGGCAGGTGTACAGAGCAGAGGGTCAGACCAGGCCCCACAGAGCAGTAACTGCTGGCTCAAGTTTGGATAGGGTCTTTCAGGCTTCAGAAATGTTGAAATCATTTAGAAGGCATCTGGAGATTGGGATAAGTCCAAGGCTCTGCATCTCCTCATGTGTGGCTGAGACAAGTTGTTCAGTTTCTCTGTGCCTTAATTTCCTCATCTAGGGTAGATTCTCTCTAGAAAAATATTTGCGGGAGACTAATGGGCGCTTTCAGGACTCAGAAAACAAACATTCCTCTCTAGCTGGAGGCTCACATGTGAGCATGGTTCTCTAAGGAATCTGGTACCTGCCTGAAAGAATTGAACAGAGGTCTCACCAGAAGCAGCACCCTTACTCTGGCTCTGCAGGGCAGGCAGGAAAACAGCTGCAAAACAGAAACATGGTTCATTCTGCATGGTCTGTAAGAAAAGGTGATTGGAACACAGGCCCAAGGGCTGGGCTCCTCACATTCAGGCTAGACTCTTTGCTCCTAAGGCAGAGCAGGCTGCTGAGGAAACACTTCCCTTCCCCCCCACAGGTTCTCTCTCTGCCTCACCGGCGGCTGGTCTGCTACTGCCGACTCTTCGAGGTTCCAGACCCAAATAAGCCCCAGAAACTCGGACTGCATCAGCGAGAAATCTTCCTGTTTAATGACCTCCTGGTGGTACGTGGTTCTCCACGGATTCATGGCTGACAGCTGTTATGCAGGGAGACCTGGTTATGTGCCTGCATGTGGGGAAATGCCCACACAGGTGTGGGGTGGAGGTGATGGGGTAGAGTTAGCCCAGGCCTTTGGGTTGCCAGGAACAGAATCTAACACAGACTGTTACCATTGAAAATAGGGCTTTGTTGGCTTATGTAAAAGTTCAGAAGGGTATTTGGAGCCTCAACCTTGGCTATTCCAGAGGCTCAAACATGATAGCAGGACTCCTTTTCATGATCTCCATTGCTCAGCTGCGTAGGCTCCTCCTCTGTGTGGGCTCCCTTCTCAGGCAGGATTCATCCTAGAAGGGAAAGCCTTGGAAGCTCCAGGCTTAATTTTGTCTCCTCGGCCACCAGTAGGATTCTCTTCTTAAAAATCCCAGCAACGGTCTTGTTGTTTCCAGTGCCTGAGCCACAGCTAGTTATGAGGTCAAGCAGGTGTGATGCTGTCTAAGTGCCTAAGCCTGGATCACAGTCCCCAGGACTAATGGATTGAGGGTGGCAGATGGGGGTTCCCTAAAGGTAGATTGAGGAGTGCTTCCCTCTTCCTCCCCCCAAAATAAAAAGCAGCACGGATGTGAGCCAGTGGGGATGAAGATGCCTCTGCAAAGAACGGGGGAAACTTGTTCTTGGATCTTTGTCCTCCTGTGTGCTACACACTTTCTTGCTAGAGGACCCTTTCCCTAGTCCCTACCTGCTTAAGGATCAGCTACTCTTCTGTGATTCCTGAGGTGGGAATTAGATGTGTGGGTTCAGTTATTTATTAAGCATCCTGACCTTGAGCAAGCCACTTTACACCTCTGAATCTGTTTCCTTTGTGAAATTAATCTTCAAATGCCTAGTGACCAGAAAGGATCCTGAACATGAGACCCTTGCACGACATCTTCAGTGCCACATGTGGTAATGTGACTGCCAGCTCTCTGCTGGGTTGAGGGGCTTTGTAGCCAGCCAGGATGGCACTAGGGTCTGGCAGGAACAGAAAGCTGTCCACATCAAGGAGTGAGTGGGCGTGTGTTCCTCCCCATGTCAGGTCCTTCCTCCTGCAGGACCTCCTGACTTCTGAACCACAGAGTCATTCTTACAGAAGCATGTGGTCTCCAGCAGATCCATTTTCAGTCCTGAGCTCCCAGAGCTGCTCCAGAGCAGGGCAGATGGTGTGACTCAGTCTCTGTCTCTGGTTGCCCCCAGGTCACCAAGATCTTCCAGAAGAAGAAGAACTCTGTGACATACAACTTCCGACAGTCTTTCTCCCTATACGGCATGCAGGTCCTTCTCTTCGAGAGCCAGTGTAAGTCTGTGTGTCTTCCTGGGCCTGCTGTGCATGTGCTGGAGCACTGTGCTCATAAGGCCAAGACCTGCACCCTACCTTATTCTCTCCTTCCTCCTGTGCCATCAAGGACAGAGCCCAGGATAGCTTCAATGCTCTGAAAGGCAGCAATAATTGGGAAGAATTTAATAACATTATATATAATGTTCAATGCTTTATTTTTATTGTTACTTCTTGCAAATGTTAAGATACTATAGGGCAGAGTAAATTTATTTAAATAAATGTTGATAAGAAAGCATGAAGTAAGTGGCCTAAAAGATATGCAAATATGGGCAAACAAACAGGTGAAGGTAATACAGGACTATAAGTGCAGGGCTGAACCCTGGAATGGACCACCAGGATGCAAACTGGCTGTGTGGCCTGGCTTCTTAACCTCTCTGGGCTAGATGATCTTTATCTGTGACATGGGTGGTGCTACGCTGTAGGATTAGTTGCATGTGGAAATCAAGTGCCACCTTCTCTAGGTGTGAGTGGATTGTGGGTTTGGGGGTTTTGGAAGGTAGTTAGCTCCTAACCAGGACACCCCCACTTACCTTCTCTTTTGACCTTGCTCCTTCTCATGTCCCTGTTCTCTGTTTCCTCTCTCCTGTTGGAGGTCCCAAGTAGCAGGCTGACAGTCTTCCTAGGATGAGTGGGGGGCAGTCCTAGAGGAGGGCTGTAGTCCTAAGGGGAGGGCTGAAGGGTCTCTGCAGCAAGGCCACCCCTATCCTCTCAAACAGGTGGCTGTAGTGCCATGTGATCGGCCTTCCATCCACAAGTGGAAAGTTCAGGCCTGGATTTGGGGCTCTTTGCCTCTTCTTTGTCCTTAGGGGACTAGCACCTGCTATGCCCTCTCCTTTCTCTCATGTTCAGAAGAGGCCCAGCATGCCAACCCTGCCACATCTGCCCTGCTCAAGGTCAGAAGCCTGCCTTGCCTGGGTTTTCATCAGGCAGCACCATGGGGCTGGTGCTACCCCACACTGTCCCCAGCAGCCAGACTAGACTGAATCTCTAGACAGAGGCTGTATCTATTTTATTTTCAAATTCTGAGGGTTCAGTCTCTGGTCCTGGGCACAGATGCTAGAAAGAGCTGATCTTCCCTTCACACTAGGGGCTATACACTGCCAGCCTTTGGTCAGTCTGGCTCAACTATGTTATATTTAGTTTGTATACTTTTAAAAAATTGTTGAGCTGATATTTAAATCTTCGCATTAACACTTTTGGCTTTTCTTGAAAAATGAGAAACGTTTGGCACACTAAGCCCACATTCCTGCCTGCTGGCTCTTGACTGCACATTCCATCCCAGCACTCTCAGTGCTCTTAGTCCCACCTGCACTTGGGAGACTCACATGGCTTCTAAGCATCTGTGTTTCCAGCCTTGACATGGATCAAAAGTTGGATTCATGTCTGAGTCAAGATCTTGCAAACTCCCCATGGCTGAAGCTTGATTCTCACTGAGGGGAGAGGTGCTTCCACCAGACCAAAATCCCAGAGACCTGTTGTGCTTGGAAGGGGCATAGGCAAGTCTGAGCAGAAAGACACTGCACTCAACAGAGAGTGTGTTGGGTACAGGGACACACAGTGCATCCAGGGTTGCTAAGGGTCTGGAGGCCATTCAGGCCTGAGGTGATGGGTAAGACACTCCACTGAGCACAGGGGGCTGCCCACTTCTTCAACTCAGCACCTGACTGCTGTCTCAATGAGGATCTCGGTGCCATGACCTTCAGAATGGAAGACAAGAAGAGGGCCTGGCTTCCCTCAGATCAGCCAGATCTTCCCTGACTCATATATGAAGGAACATGGACCTAAGTTGGCAGATGAAGGTTGTCAGGTGGTCCCTCCAATCTGCTTTATGGAAGCATTTTCTCCCTGTCAGATGTGCCTGCTGAGACCTGCATTCTGACCACTTTCCTCATGTTCATCTTGAATTCAGACTGGTATTTTCTTGATCAGGAGTGGAGATGACAGAAAATGCAGGGGCCTATTGGATCTCCTCTCTTTTTCCTTTGCAGACTACCCCAATGGCATCAGGCTCACATCTGCAGTCCCTGGAGCAGACATAAAAGTGTTAATAAACTTCAATGCTCCCAATCCTCAAGACCGGAAGAAATTCAGTGATGACCTGAGGGAGTCCATTGCGGAGGTGCAAGAGATGGAGAAGCACAGGATAGAGTGTGAGTTACAGACCTCTAGAGGAGGAAGAGCCAGGAACTGTGGCATTTTTTTTTTTTCAGAGATGAAGGGAGAGGGAGAAAGAGATAGAAACAACAATGATGAGAATCACCGATTGGTTGCTCTTGAGGAGGAAGAGCCAGGAATCGTGCATTTTTTTTTTTCAGAGATGAAGGGAGAGGGAGAAAGAGATAGAAACGACAATGATGAGAATCATCGATTGGTTGCCTCCTGCACGCCCCCTACTGGTGATCAAGCCTGCAACCCAAGCCTGTGCCCTTAACTGAGAATTGAGCCATGACCACAGCCATTGAGCACCACTGGGCTAGGCTGCCCTGACATCTTTTAGGATTCGCTGGACACAGGTGTTGGCTCCTATATGGTAGCAGTGACTCTGTGAGCCCACAGAAATGAGCTGTCCTGGTCTTTTCTGGCCTTCCCATGTCTATGTGACTGGCAGACCACATGCCCAGGCTACAGAATGTGGCAGGGGCCTCTTGGTGAGAGTCAGGCTTCAGAAGCCCAGGCCTGTTTTGACTGGGGAGGCCCCTGATTCCTGGTCACTTCCTGGGACAGGAGCACCCAAAGTTCTCTGTGGTTATTCTGTTCATCTTCTGCATCAAGGACCAGCAGACTGAAAAGTCTCAGCCACACCCATCCCTTGGATTTGTTGGAGCTAATGATAGCCCCTACTTCTCCTGGCTCCAGATGTGTAGGCTCAGGTGTACCTATCTCTGGCCCTTCCATGAAAGGCCAATTAACACTTGTTCATCCAGACTGAGCAACTCTGAATCCTTCTTGACCCTCAGGCCTGGAAAGATACTATCTTTCCGCCGAAACCGGTTTAGCTCAGTGGATAGAGCATCGGTCTACGGACTGAAAGATCCCAGGTTCAATGTCCGACAAGGGCATGTACCTGGGTTGCGGGCACATTCCCAGTAGGGAACGTGCAAGAGGCAGCTGATCGAGGTCTCTCTTTCATCGATGTTTCTAACTTTCTATCCCTCTCCCTTCATCTCTGTAAAAAAATCAATTAAAATATATATATAAGAAAGGAAGGAAGGAAGGAAGGAAGGAAGGAAGGAAGGAAGGAAGGAAGGAAGGAAAGAAGGAAAAGAAAGAAAGAAAGAAAGAAAGAAAGAAAGAAAGAAAGAAAGAAAGAAAGAAAGAAAGAAAAAAGAAAGAAAGAAAAAAATAAAGAAAGAGAAAAACTATCTTTCCTGCAGACCACAGGGCACTTTAGCCTCTCCAGCCTCCCTCCCTTTTGTTCAAAGTAGCCATCACACTTCTTTCCCAAAATAATGCTCGCCCTTCCTTTTTCCCCATTTCAGGTAGATGGAGACTTGGTACAGTGCCAACCCTGAACAGAGGGCAGTGGTCCTCTTCATTTACTCCTGGTGGGGCTTCCTATCCCTGGCCCACCCTCACCCCGACCCTCCCCAGGCTGTGCTCCTCTCACTGGGCTCTTGCTCCTCTGTTTCAGCGGAGCTTGAAAAACAGAAGGGTGTTGTGCGGCCCAGCATGTCCCAGTGCTCCAGCCTCAAAAAGGAGTCTGGCACTGGGACACTGAACCGAGCCTGCCTGGACGACAGCTATGCCAGCAGCGAGGGCCTCAAGCGCAGTGCCCTCAGCAGCTCCCTGAGGGACCTCTCAGAAGCTGGTAAGAGCTGAGCCTAGGACTCAAGATGGGCACACTGTTGGTCAGGCATGCATTGTGCGCCTGGATGGTACCACAGTGTGGCTGGCAGTGGAGGGCTTAGACAAACACTGCTGGGTTTTCCATGACCATCACCAAATTAGAACAGCATATGACGAGGCAGAGGGATGGCACCAAAAGTCAAAAGAAACCAGGACTAAATTTTTAAGGCAGAACAGCAAGGAAGTTACCCCATTCTCCCTTTCTTCTTCTAGGAGTTTTATTTATTTATTTTCTGAAAATGGCTCTTACACGAGTGAGCCAAACTCGCTGGTGGATGTGTTCAGTGCACTCTGTGGCCCTGTGCTTTAGGCTGATGAATGAAATGGAGTAAAGCTTTCTAAGCTATGTCTGAAACCCCCTCTCCCACTGTCTCTAGTCTTGCTTCCTCCCCAGCGGTCTCTCTTCTGGGCCTCTGTCTAGCCAGAAGCGGCAGCCACAGGAGGCCCTGGGAGTCAGGGGAAAGCCCTGGAGGAAACTGAATTTTGTTCTTTGTTTCTATGTGTGTTTAATTTGCTGCCAGCCTCTTACCCCTAAGCAAGCATCACCCCTCAGGCCTCCCAGCTTTCTTGGGGCACAGATGGGGAGAAGTTGTACCTGGGTATCAGGAGCAGGGGCTTCTCCTGGCAGCCCTCACATGGTATGGCTGTTGTGGCAGGGTCAGGTCAAGCGGGGAGGTGTGGGTGCAGACCAGCTAGTTGCCTGTGAGTGCTGTTCCCGCCTTCTTTGCCTGCTGTGCTGTCAGACAAGCTGTGGAGTGAGGGGTGCACTCTGGCAGTCTCGTCAGCCACCTACTAGTCATGTCAGTTTCTCCTGAGAGGAGGCTCAGGGTTTGCAGTGGAGTAGAGCTGGCAGGTCATTGCACAGAGGGCACAGGGCTGTGCCCAGTACTGTAGGTTCCTGGGCTCTACCTGCCCCAGGTAACCTGGCTCCAGGAGCCCCTACTTTGTTGGGAAAGATCTTATCAGGATGAGATCAGTGTCCTCTTTTCTAGGGGCCCAGCAGCCCCTCTTCTCTTAGAGGCTTGCCCACCTAACCCTACCTCAAGCATCGCCAAGTGGCCAGGTCAAGGCCCCCTAAAAGAACCTGCTCATTCACCTGGTACCTGTCTAGACAGCAGCTGCCTCCCTTTGTTTGGCTTATTTATTTCCCAGAAATGTTTTCTTTCTTTTTTATTTTCCTTTTTGAGTTGGACTTTTCCTTTGCTTTTGTCTTGTCATTTTTTTTCCCTCCATAGTGAAAATCAGAAATCTATTGCCAGTATGAGGGTTAACACAGGGCTTTTTAACCCTAGCCCTGTTGATATTTTATGTCTGATAATTTCTTGCTGTGGGGATAGTTCTGTGCAAGAGGTTCAACTGCATCTCTGGCTCCACCACCCAGTAATGACAATTAGTAATGTCTCCAAACATTTCCAGGTGTCCTCTGGGATGCAAAATCACCAGTGGTTGAGAACTACTGGGGATTTCCCAGCAACACATATCTGGACTACCGTGGGCATCTGCAGATTTGGGGCCTGAGGCCTGCGTTTGAGTTTGTGCAGTGGAGCAGGCTCTGGCCTCTCTGTTCCCTGGAGGCCTTCTCAGGTTGCAGTGGCTCTGCTGGAACTGAGGCTTTCAGTATGTGCCCGCTCTGCTGCAGCTTGGAGCTTAGGAGTCAGAGCCTCATGACAGGCAAATGGCCATGTGAAGGAAGGAGTTCCAAGATTTGGCCGACTTCCATTTGTTGTTACTATTGCCACTATCATTTAGGGATTCTAAGCTGAGAAGGGCTCTAGGATTGTGTCCTCTCAGAAATGAAGCTACAATGAAACAAGTTCCCAGGAAAGAAAGGTTCCCTGACCCCAGGAAGGTTGGAGGATGAGGTGAGATGGGTGTTTGAGTCTTAGCAGTTGCCAAGGCCCCAGACTAGGGACAGGCCACCTGTGACTGCCAGAGGGAGACAGTCCAGTGTCAGCAGCCTTCCAGAAGATGCTGGGCTTGGCATTCGGAGACATGGTGTTATATGCTCTAGACTAGGAGGGGCAAAGCTCTCCAGAGTTTGTGTCACTCCCACTCATCATGGTCTGTACCAAGATAACCTTGTCAAGAGGGGGCAAGGCCCTGGGCAGCCTGTTTCCTCAGGAAAGCCAGCACTCATGGTTGGCAAGTTAATACTCACAGAGAAGCTGCCCAATCCTACACTCACACTTCTATCCAGGAGACAACACACCAGCAATGTGACTTCAGCCCTTCATGAACCTTGAGGACCCAAGAGGCAGTCATGCTTTGATGTCCATGACTAGCAGCAGAAGCCTCCAGGAACCTCCAACATTTGTAGTGGAAGGGGCATGGGCTCCAGTCCAAGCTCCCACTGAGCTGTAAGGCCTCACTCTATGTCCCTCCACTTGGTCATCCTTCGGTTTGGCCCTGTGTTTGTGTCAGTGGCACCAGAGCCCTGCTGGTTTATGACTGAGGACTGGCAAGGACCTGGATAGTGTGACTGAGTTTTCACCCTGCCCCAGGTTAGCCAAGTCATGGTCAGCACTGTCTGTAGGCCTTGGGGGCCTTCTGCCCTCCCAGCCTAACTGCTCCACACCAGCCCTGGGGATAGAGAACCTGCCTGCACCCACCACCACTCCAGGTGCAGAGCTGAAACCTGCTGCATCCTGTCTGGGAAGACTCAGGAGCTCTTGGGGCCCCAAGACAGGCCCTCCACACACAAACAACCTGTGGCAGCCTTCCCTGGGACAGAGCCGTACTCAGTGCTGCCCTCGGAATGGCCACTCTGACAGAGCTCCGCAGAGGACACTCAGCACACTGATTTCAGACTCATACTGATAAGATCTTCTCTCCCCTCTTCCTGCTGCTCATTAGCTATCAGGCTATGCCAAGATACAGTGCTAGGCTTCAATTTCCCTGGCTGTAAGGTGGGGACTAGCACTTCTCTCCAAGGATCTCTGTGAGAGGCAGCACATGCCAAGTGTGTAGAGCACAGCCTAGCCACGTGTGTGGATGTGGTCATTGAGGAAATGTACCTGTGTGACTTCCAGCATTGCCAAGGGCCACAGGGCAGCCTCTGGGTAGAGAGCCCTGCCTGCATCCTGGTGTGCTTCTACCAGGCAAGGGACGGCTCTGAAGAGCCATGCTGGGAGACCCTTCCAGACATGGTTTCTGATCAAGCCCTAGGAGAAGTGCTGGCTGGGACAGGGCTCACTTGAAGCTAGTGCAGGACCCAGAGAAAAGGGGAAGATTACCTGGAAACAGCACAGAGGAAGGGTAGTGTGGATACGTGGGTGTGAGCCATTGCTCTGGCATGCTTTGCCTTGGGTCATAGTGTGTGTTCATGTGTGCACACATCTGGACAGGGGTGTGCAGCAGGCAGGTGTCTGGGGGTATGTCTGTGAGTGGGAGCTTTGGGACGAGTGCAGAGCTCTTGTAGGGACACCTACATCTCATATTGGCCTGAGAAGTGGGAAAGATGACTTCTGAGAAACTTAACATTACTCAAAGACATCTAAGTAAAAGCTCCCCTGAGTCTTGGCCCATACTGGGCAGGAGGAGGGCCTTGAGAAGATCAGTCCTCACATCAGCTGGAAGATGAGGAAATGTGACCCTCATCTTCTGTCTGGGATTAAAAGTTTTCCCTGGTCCTCAGGAACTGGTAGAAAATACTCTTGCCTCATTCACTGTGTGGCCCTATCCTGAGTGGGCTCTGAGACCTCATATGTGCAAAAATCCAGCAAGGCCTTCTGTGGACCTCAGGCTGGGGTGTCAGCAGGCAAGGCAAAGGGACTACATCTTCCCTGAGACTGCTGTTCTCTGCCTAGGAGTGAGGTCTTACCTGGGGCATGGCCCAGCATACTCAGGTGCTGCCCTGAGGCCCAAAGGACCCACAAGCACGCCCTCTCCACAGAGTTGTGGGCCAAGAGAAGTACATGGCAATATCATATTCTAGACTCCTGGGCCTGACCTGGAATGCAGTATGGCCCATCTCTGTCTCTACTACCATCTGCATTCCCAGAGACCTAACAGAGGCTGGACCTCTAAGCTTGGGCACCATTGTTCCCGCTGGCCTAGATGTCCTGCTGGAATCCAAAGAAGAACTCCTCTGGAGGGACTGTGGAGGCCAGGATGGGCACTGGACATCCAGCACTAAGAGGAAAACTTAGCCTTCCTCTAATATAGCTAGCATCTGTTGAGTGCCCACATGTGCCATGCACTGGGGACATAAAAAAACATTGGCAGTGAGCGCTGAGAGAATGCTTGTGGCATCTTGTGGGGGAGGGGGATTGCCCACAAAGGAGAGCAGTACTCCAGGCCCCTCCCAGCAGCCCCTGACTCATCCTCCTGTCCCTGGCCAGGGCCCTGCACAAACCAAACACTCAGTTCTAGAGGCACTGGGAGAAAAAGAATGGGAAGTTTCATTTTCTTTTAACCACGATTCCCACCCAGCCTGGAGGGTGAGATGTATATGTATGTGCAAATACATACCATACATATATGAAATTCACTAAAAATCAGGCCAGGGCAGAACCACATTTTGTTTTTAGTCATTGCAGAGCTTTCTTCACCCTGTCCCCTGTCAGCAATTGGCTGAGGCCAACTTGAACGTGGGACTTTGGGCCCTACCTCAGCTCTACCAGAGGCCCCTCTCCATAAAGTGCCAGTCTGGGAAAAGGAGCTGGTTGAAAAAATATTTTTTATGTTTTTTTAATAACTATATACTGTCCTGCAACCAGCTTCCCCAGTAAGCCACTTCTCCTACCCTCCTAGTCAGCAGGTGGGCCCCATACCTGAGCCTGGTGGTGGTGGCAGCACAGTGCCCTGGCCTGTGTCTGAGTCTAACCTTTGGTATTGCATGTTCTGGGCAGGGAAGCGAGGGCGTCGCAGCAGTGCGGGATCGCTAGAGAGCAATGTGGAAGTAAGTAGGAAGCACCTACGTTCAGCTGGCTGTTGTGTGTTGCCTCCCTGATCTTTGGTTTATACCTGTTGTCTTTTTATTTTTATTTTTTGCGCTTCACTACTGCACAGAGGCACAGATACCCCTTTCCCCCCTGCCTGCTTCAGCCTGTGCATGCCAGCTTCCCCTCTGCTAGAATCTCACTGCTTGTTTGGGTTGGAGTGGGGGATGGGGAAGGCTGATTCTGGATTGTGTTTTAGTTCCCACTTCACCCCTGTGCCCTGTGGCCCCAGCATGGTTCATTAACATCTCTGGTTCCTGGGCACTCCCGCCCCACCCACCAGCACTGCTCCTAGGCCAGAAGCAGCAGCTGCTGAGCACCAGGCAACCTCCCCATCAGCCTGACTTCCATGCTCCGAAGTCCCCATTGCATTCTTCCTGGAGTTTCAATTGCTGTGTGTCTGCAGATAGGGCACGATGGGATTGCTTAACTAGTTCGGGGGAGGAGGAAAATGATAAGAAAACAAAACTGTGGATTTCATGAGATTTCATTCATCCTCCAACCATCTCTGTATTACTGTTCACATCTTAACCTCAGCTTGCAGATATTTTTTTTTCTTTCTCCTTGTTTGGTTTTCAGTAGGTAGCTGCAGTGAAATGCTAGGTAGTCCCCACGCCGAGGACAAGGGTTCCCGAGCTTCTCCTCTCCCTTCACCATCTTCCTAGAAACCACTCAGACAGAGCTAATGACTTCGGACCCTTGAGAGGAACAAGTAAAGCTGAGGCTGCGATTTCAGCAGGAACAGTGTTCCTCTTCATGCACACTAGCTTGCCCCACTCCCCTTAGCACACACTGCTCACAAACACCCCCAAACAAACTTCTAATCTGAAAACTCAGAGTGATTGTGAGGAGAAAGCCCAAACATGTGCTGCTGCTGCTGCTGCTGCTGCTATGACTAGAAAGGAGGGCCCTCCTCTCCTGCCCCAGTGCCCCCTGTCTTCCCTGGAACGCCCCTTCTCAGAATCCCTCCATCCCTACCCCAGCTGACTTGTCACAGTAGTGTGAGAAATGGCCGGAGTCCAGCCTCCCCCAGCCCTACCCTCTGCAGTGAGTTAAACTAAAGATTAGCTGTCAGTATGTGAACTTTTTACATTAAAAAAAAAAATTCATTCTGACATAAGTGCTTTAAGATCTTTTAATTTTGATTTCTATGAATTTCCTTTTTAGGGGTCCATCATTAGCAGTCCTCACATGCGCCGGAGAGCTACATCAACACGCGAGTGTCCATCTCGCCCACACCAGACTATGCCTAATTCATCCTCCCTCCTGGGCTCCTTATTTGGGAGTAAGAGAGGGAAGCCCCCTCCTCAGGCTCACCCACCTTTAGCCCTTCCCCAACCACCCCCACACCCTTTAGGACTGCCCCACCTGCAACACTCCATTGTGGGCCATCACCAGGGTCCTGCAGAGGGCCCTACGCAGGTCCCGAAGCATGGGCACCATACCCAGTACTGTCACGTGCAGCAGAACCCACCCCCTTACCACCACCACCACCACTACCACCCCCCCCAGCACACCCAGCATGCACACCAGTACCACCACAGCCCCCATGGGGGGCACTTGCCCTATGGGACTCATACGCACAGTCACCCACCACTGCCCTTGGCCCATGCCAGCCATCTAGGCCATGTAGCACACCACCACAGGCATTCTCCCGCCCCCCCGCCCCCCCCCAGCAACAAGACCAAACCCAGTGGCATCAGCACAATTGTGTAGATAGCTTGGGCCGGAGTCTCAGATTCCCCAGAACAAGTGCACACCACAAAGAGGCACGCCTGGGACAGCCAGCCTCAGAGCACACCCAGGGCACTTCTGTTACCATCCTCCCATTTCCCCATAGCCCAGACGGAACCCTTGAGCACATGGGCTTGTGTTATAGGGAGCAAAGCTCCTGATTTAATTTAGCATTGGTGCCCTGGGCTCCATCCATCTCAACCCAAGGGGTGGGCCGCAGGCACCAGCAGCCTTGAAGCAGTACCTCCAGCCCAGGAGATATTGCTCCCCTCTTCTCCAGCTGTAGCCCTCAGCTCTCTCCTCCCTAATTGACACAAATATGAAAAGCTTAGAAAAAGAAGAAACAAGACACACACAAAAAACAGAGACAGAACAAAACAGAAAATCCAAAACTTGCTGCATTATTGCTCTTTTATTGACAATGGGCAAAATTAAGTAGACCTGATATGGTTGATGAAAATACGTAAGTAAACTTTATATAATATAAATAAATAAATAAATAAATACACATACTGTATAGGTACTATTTGTGTGTGAAAAGCAAACATTTCAGTCCACAAAATAAGCAATATAGACTTTACAACGAACTCCACATTCCTGAGAGAAAGACAGTACCTTAGATGAATGTGAGAGTAGACCAAAAACCGAAATGCTAAGAACAAATTCAGATACTTCCATATTTTCATAAAAAGCAGAGAAGTCCCTCTAGGACTGACTATTCATTACTTATTTAGTCATTACTAACTGTGCCAAGTAACATAGCATCTAACTATTTAAAAAGTCTAATATCGCTTTATATAAATCCTTATTTTATTAACAGATTACTATCATAAATAATCAGTATTATAACTGCTCTGTTATTTCAGGTAAGCAATAGATAAAATACAGTAGACTACAGAGCAACTCAGGATGGCTGGTTAAGAACTGGCTGTCTTAGAGTATTGGTTACACACATTCATGACACTTGAATAGCTGTGATAACTGTGAATTTCCATGACCCATGGTTCTTTTATATGCACATGATTTGATGCACACTCATTCAGAGTCCTCTGAGAGGGACATCATACACTGCAGGCGTATCATCTCCAACATGAAAAAGACCAACTCTCATCCTTGCCTCCCTCAGCGCCATAACGTCCTTATCCTGTTTCCAACTGCAGCAGGAGCCTCCTTCATACCTGCAGGCTGATGTTAGCATTTAGCTCCCCAGGCGGTGTGTGTGTTCCTGTTTATTTTCTGAGTGGTGGCCATGATCATTGTACCTTCATGTAGCCATGTGCCAGCATAACCCCTATGTCATCACTGTGGTCCCTCTGACCCTAGCTGACAAGTGCCCGCTCTCACTGGTGAAGCCCCATTGCCTTGTCATGGTCCAGGTAGCTGCCAGGGCATCACATAACTCCCAGCTGTGCTCTTGTTGCTTCCGTCTTGTGACACTATTTGCTCCCCTGGGGCCAGGCGCTGCACGCGTCTGGTTCTGTGCCTGAGTCACATGGGCCATACTTTGTAGTTTCAGCCTTTCGCGACACTGCAGCCACCAGTGCTGTGTTCCTAAGCCGTGGGACCAGAGGACTGCCCATGGCACCTGCCCAGGTGGAGAGCCCTTTCAGAAAGGGCGAAGCTAACACAGGACTGTGGGCTGCGGAGCTCCATGCTCCATGGAAGGTGTGGCGAGCTGTGGCCAGACAGCAGACAACAGAGGGAGCCCATCCTAGCCAGCTGGCTGGGCATCTGTCCATTTTCCTCCTTTGCCATGTCATTGAGGCCATCATACCAGCAAATCTGCAAACTGAGCACTTTCTTAATCTCCACAGAGAGCAAATACAGCAATCTAGAGTTATGCCTTTTAAAAAAGGAAGTGTGACTTTAACCTGCCCGCCTTTACCTTCCCATTGGTACTTTTCTGTCTTGGATATCTGCTCAGAGAGGAATAAAAAGCACAGGTGTGCCTGATCTGATCCAGACCCAGCTGGTGAGAGGCTACCCAGCCCATTGTCTCCTAAAGTCTTTTTCTTTCAAAGCCAGGCTCCCAAAGCATTCTCTATTATGCAGTTTAAAGGATGTTGTTCTGACAAGGGAAAGTCAAATTGTACTGCGTGTCATCAGTGTTGATTGTGTGAAGCCACATTTATATATTATATATTGTATATTCACAAAATATATCAGTGTTACTGTTGACAAATAGTTGAGGTAAAGTGATAACATTAAATATGCTGCCTTTTTTTTTTTTTAATTCCTCTGTACCAATGGTAGAGTTCAACTGTAAATTCTAGGTTGTTCCAGAAAAGATAGAGGCTATTAGTACAAGGTTGCTCTTTCTGAAGGTGCAATAACCAGGGAAAACAAAACAAAAAGAACCAACAGTACATTCATTGGTGGGGCCAGTGGGAGGGGCTCTCTCTCCATTGCATCCTCCATGCTCCAAGGGGCATTCAGAACTCACCTCCAAACTGTTATTGATGTGCTCTGAAGTTTTGTCAAGTGCCACAGGGCCAGGTCTAGTGAAATAGGGCTTCTTGAACAAACTCAGTTTCTCTCTGTTTCCAACTTTATAAGGGTATTGGGTTCAGAACTGTGAGGTGTGATCATTCTCCGTGTTTTACTTGTGAACCTGTCCTGGAGGTGTTTCCAGAAGCACATTGTTCCATTGAAGAGGCTGGAGGCAGCTGCTCAGATCTTGTCTGGACAGCAAAAAGCTTCAGATAAACATGTACCCCATGTTGCTTTCACAGGGCTGTGCTCTCTAGATCCCATCCTGTCAGAGTCACAGCTGTAGGGACCTATTGTTCACAGAGGCCTTGTCCCCTCAGGAGGCTGAGTGCCACACATTGCTGTGCCATCTGGTTTGTCAATATACTCAGGACATCTTCTCAAGTCACACAAATTATTGCAATTACATAATTTCTTACAGGAGCAGGAGACCCTTAGAAGGAAACATCTGGTAGTATCACAGAAATCTTTTCTGGGACAACAGTTAAATCATATATTTGTACTTTTTAAAGTTTATTAATGAATTGTACAACACTGTAAAAATAAAGTTCATCCTAATATGATGTGCACATCTTGTTAACAATGTCTCCAGTCTCCATGAAGCAAGACTTCCCAACCTGCGCTGCATGCAGCAGAGGCCTCTTCTTCATCTTTAAAATGACCTAAAAAGACAGCGAACACTTACACATGACCCTAGGTGTTGACTCAGCATTCCATATGAAGCTGTGTCTACAGGGTAAGCATGCATCGTACAGTTTTGTTGTAAAAATATCATCACCCTTCCTGTCTGAAACGAATAATTTTGTACATATTTTAAATAACAATAATCAAAGAAACATTGCACAGTGAATCAGTGTGAAGTGGAGGTGGTGAAAAGGGACAAGCAGGAAGAGCCTGTGCCTCATGTGCATGTATGTTGGTGTTGGTGTTGCCGTTCTGTCTGCGGTCTTGCTGAGGCCACATGCAGTATCCGTCTCCTCTTGAGAACTATCATTCACTTTCAAGTTGTTTTAAATTACTAGGATAAGGCCTTGAGTAAAGACTGTTCAAAGACTTTAAGGGATGCCTTGCTCACAAGAAGTCTGATGCCCCCTCTGTAACTTCGGGGAGGAAAGGAGTGCTTTGTTTTAATATGCATTTGTTTGTGAGTAGTAACAGACTCTATTGATGTAAAACCATAGCTGTGATCATGTGGAGAAATCAAATAAATTCTTTAAAATTCTCGGACTCTCACTTTTTCTGAAAAGTCCAGATATTTCCCTATTGGCCCAGAGTAATTTCCAGCTGACAGGTATGCCCATCTTTGTCATGACTGCGGGCGCTGGGTTTCCTGGAAGACCCTGGCCTGACTTTAATTTGTGAATGTTTAAGATAAAGGTACATATCCCAACTTCAATAAAATATCTCAAAGGTATTTATAATTTCTAGCAACTTTCAAATTTTAGTGCTTTTATCAGGTTAGAGAGAGGAGATGGCCCATATGAAGAGCTGAGGTTCCCAGACAAGCTGAGTTTTCTCCTGCCACTGGGCCTGTGCAAGTGTGCCCTCTTGATTCTGTGTTCAGTTAGCTCCATTATTCAAATCTTAGCTTGGCCATTATTTCCTCTGAAATGTTTTACCTGTAATTATATGTTCAGTACTGTAATAATTTTGTTACAATAAATGTCACAAAGTCAGGATAGTAGCTGTCCTTATAAACTGCTGTAACCTCAACACGTGGCACAAAGTAGGATTTTCATAAATGTCTGTTGAAGGAGTATATGAAGATCACAGAGCCCCCAAAGGAAATTCAGTGCTGACGGGCAAAATGAGATCCAAGACTTAGGAAAACAATGTGGACCAGAGTGCTAAGAAGAAATTGGATCCTACCTGTGTTTCTTAGGTCAAGGAATGGTTTCGGTAGTGGTTGGAGGGTTTTAATCATTGTATTTTATCTTTCATCAAATGTGTTTCAACATTTAGACCATTTGTAATGATAAGACTTATAAAAAGCAAGGAGGGAAATCACCTACAATTCCACCAACCCTAAAACAGTTATATTTAAATACTTGGTCTATTTTCATTCTATCTTTTCTTCACACATATTTCTCAGTTACCTAGTTCAGATCTTCTGTGTGTGTCCCAAAAGATGTGTAAGTATTATTTGGTGCTCCTCATAAAAAGAAAGAATTTTCACAATCAAAAACATGTAGGAAATGCTGAATTAAAGTTAAAATAGTTTTTTTTTAATGATGTTTTTATTGATATTAGAGAGAATGTGCCCTACATGGGACTGAGTCTGGAACCCCAGGCATGTGCCCTGACCAGGAACTGAACGAACTGGTGACCTCTTGGTTCCTGGGTCAGTGTTCAACCACTGGGCCACACTGGCCAAGCTAAACTAGTTTCTTTACTCCAAGACTTCGCAGAACCTTTTAAAAGATGATGTGTATTGTGAATCTCGGAAAGATTATTCTGTTTTCCAAACATACTTAGCTTTGGAACGCTGTTGAATTCTATAGCATACAGTTTAGTAAAGGTTATATATGTGTAAATTTTTATTTGTTTCTTAGTGTATTCTGATGTTAGAAAGACTCAATAGTTTCTTTTGTTGGTGGTGGTGTTCTGATATATGTTTTAATTTAATAAATCTTTATTGTTCAGATTATTACAATTGTTCCTCTTTTTTTCCCCCATAGCTCCCCTCCACCCAGTTCCCACCTCATCCTCTACCCTTACCTCCTCCCCCACTCCTTTGTCCTCATCCATAGGTGTATGATTTTGTCCAGTCTCTCCACGCACTCTCCTCACCCCTTTCCCCTTGAGAATTGTCAGTCCACTTCCTTTTTATGCCCCTAATTGTATTATATTCACTAGTTTATTCAGTTCATCAAATTTTTTATTCACTTGATTTTTAGATTCACTTGTTGATAGATATGTATTAGTTGTTCATAATTTTTATTTTTACCTTTTTCTTCTTCTTTCTCTTCTTAAAGGGTCCCTTTCAGCATTTTATATAATACTGGTTTGGTGGTGATGTACTCCTTTAGCTTTTTCTTATCTATGAAGCTCTTTATCTGCCCTTCAATTCTGAATAATAGCTTTGCTGGGTAGAGTAAGCTTGGTTGTAGGTTCTTGCTATTCATCACTTTGAATATTTCTTGCCACTCCTGTATGGCCTGCATAGTTTCTGTTGAGAAATCAGCTGCCAGTCATATGGGTGCTCCCTTGTAGGTAATTAACTGTTTTTCTCTTGCTGCTTTTAATATTCTCTCTTTGTCTTTTGCTCTTGGTATTTTAATTATGATGTGTCTTGTTGTGGTCCTCTTTGGATTCCTTTGGTTTGGGGTTTCGTGCACTTCCTGAACTTGTAAGTCTATTTCTTTCACTAGGTGGGAGAAGTTTTCAGTCAATATTTCTTCAAATAGGTTTTCAATATCTTGCTCTCTCTCTTCTTCTGGCACCCCCATAATTCTGATGTTGGTACACTTGAAGTTGTCCCAGAGGCTCCTTACACTATCTTCAAATTTTTGGATTCTTTTTGCTTTTTGCTTTTCCAGTGGAGTGTTTTCTGCTTCATGTGTATTTCAAATCTTTGACTTGATTCTTGTGATCCTCTAGTCTGCTATTAGGTCTCTGTATAATATTTTTTATATCAGTCAGTGTATGTTTAATTTCTAGTTGGTTCTTTTTCATCCTCTTGGATCTCGCTAAATTTACCCATCTTTTCTAGAAAATTCTTGAAAAACCTTATAACTATGGTTTTGAACTCTTTATCCAGTTATTTGTTTTCTTCCATTTCTTTCGTTTGTGATCTGTTTGTCTCCACATTTTTGCTGCTTCCCTAAGTTCGTAGTGTAGCTTTGTGTGCTAGGTGTCCTATATGGCCCAGTAGCTCTGCCTTCCCAGTTATCTAAGGTGGACTCTGTTGGTGCACCCCTTTGTGAACTGTGTGTACAGCCTTGTTAAAATTAGGTCTTGATTGTTGATGGTATCACTGGGGTGAATTGACCTCCAGGCCAAGAGTCAGCCTTATGATACAAGACTTGCAAAATTGCAAAAGCCACTGTGCTAGGCTTGGATGGGGTGGAGTCTCAGGGCTGAGCAGACAGCCTTGGCTTCCCTTCAGCCCTTCCCTATGAGGCCCCTGGGTCTCATTGTCCCTAGGTAATCTCTGCAGCCCTCTTTGTGTGCACTTGAGCTCATGCGCCTATAGACCTCTGCCTTTCACTGCTCCCCTGAGTTTCTGTGTGCTCCAGGCACCCATATGAGTCTGAGTGCCCAGAGTCTCACCTGAAACTGGGGTTTAGTGCAGTCACCACAGTCAGGAGGTTCAGTCTTTCTCCCACTAGAGAAAGCCAGCACACAATCAGCAGTCAGTCCTCTGCGCACTGGCGTGCATACCTCCAGACCTTGGCCTTTCGTGGCTCACCTGATTTTCCTTGCAATCCTTGCTTTTTCTCACAGTCCAGTCTCCCCCCATATGAATCTCCCCTGAAACCAGAGTTCAGTGCAGTCGGAACTGGGGTTCAGTGCAGTCAGGAGTTTCTGTTTCCCTCCCACAAGAGGAAGCTAGCCAGGCACTCTGCCATCCATCCTCTCCATGTGCATGACTCTGTACCTCAGCTTTATGTAGCTCCTCTGAGTCTCCATGAGCCCCTCTCTTTCCTTCTAGTTGTAGAATTTCCACTCAGCCAGCTTTTCTGTGGTTCTGGATACTGTCCGTTTTGTCTTTTAGCTATAGTTTTGAAATTGTTGTGCAAGGCAGCAGTTTAGGTGTTCACTTATGCCACCATCTTGGTTTTCCCTTGTCTCAGTAATTTCTAACACCTGCCTAATGGCCCATAAAATAGACATCCTCTGATGTGCTGGCCATTCAGATAGTATTCTTTTGGTGAACAAAGTACAGGAAATAATATAGTTACTGAGTGTATTTGGTGATTCTGGTGAGAGTTTGGGATTTAAAGAGATGAACACCACAGAATCTAACCTTAGTGCTGAGTTCCTGGGGTACATATTGACACTATTTTGGCAGTCTGGGAAGCCATGTGTCACCTGAAATGCCTCTCTGTACAATGCGTTCAATTCAGCACTTTCCAAGGGAGCCTAGCTCACCTTCATCACAGAGTGGACTTGTCATAAAGACTTATTGGTTGGTCTATGAAGGCTATTTTTTTAAATAAATAAATAAACTTATTATTTATTTATTTATTTATTTATTTATTTATTTATGTTAATCCTCACCCAAGGATATTTTTTCCATTGATTTTTAGGGAGAATGGAAGAGGGAGGGAAAGACAGAGAGAAACATTGATGTGTGAGAAACATATTGATTGGTTGTCTCCTGCCTGAGCCCAGACCAGGGCCTGGGCCAAGAGGAGGCTACAACTAAGGTAAGTACCCTTAACTGGAATGGAATGTGGGACCTTTGGTTCCCAGGCTGTTGCTCTATCCATTGAGCCAAAACAACTAGGGCCCCTATCTCTAATACGTAGCTTCATGACTTTTAAGACAGTTTTAGGTAATCTTTCCTTTCCTTTCTATTCTAGCTGCACTCCAGCCCACCTCTATAATGTGACCAGTGTCCTATAAGAAAAAACTCCAATTAAATCTGAATGGTAGGAACTAATGCACTTAATTCATCTTTCATGGAGTAAATAGGGAAAAAAGCATTCAAACATAAAAATACCAGAGTATTATTGGTACCATCTAAATTGAATCTCTTCTCATATCCTTCAAGAGCTGTTCAGAAAAAGGGCAAATAAAATTACCTATTGCTCGCCTGGCCATGTGGCTCGATGGTTGAGCATCAACATAGGAACCAAGAGGTCACAGGTTCAATTCCTGGTCATGGCACCTGCTCAGGTTGCAAGCTCAATCCCTAGGAGGGGGCGTGCAGGAGGCAGCTGACTGATGTTTCCCATCAATGTTTCTATCTCTACCCTCTCTCTCTCTCTCTCTCTAAAAATCAACAAAAACATTTTTGTTAGAAATGCTCTCAACAATGTCGCAAGAATGAGATAAACACTTGAAACTAGATCGGCAAATTTACTTCTGCGCAGAAGGGTGCTCCTGCCAGCTGGAAATCATGGGCAAAAGCACACAAAAGGAGAAGTCTGTTTGGGGTTTTATTTCCAGACTTGGGGTCTGCCCTGCCCCTCACTCTGAACTTTGATCTGATTGGCCAAGGTTCAGAAGCTTGGAGTCTTATTATTTCTCAGTTGGCTAATTGAGAGAAAGAGAAAGGTAAAGCAGAACCTAAGATGGTAGCCCCCCTGAGAGCCTTAAGGTCATACCAAGATTGCAGAAACGAAGATGGTGGCCCCCTGAAGAATCTGAAGATCATACCAAAATGGCAGAATCTAAGATGACTGCGAGCTCCTTTCTTTGACAGAAAAGATCACTGATTCACTCTCACAATTTTTACAATTACCTATTGCTCTGAACTAGAGTATAACCAGGATAGAGCAAAATCCCACAAATTTTAGTGAAATATCAATGGAAAAATAAACCTCTTAGGCTGGCAGAGTTAAAATCAGATCTCATACTAGAGATGGGGGGGACTGTTGCATGGAAAAGGCGAGATGGCATGGTCCTAATGGTAGTAGGACAAAGATAACATCAACTAGAGTTCATGTCTGTAAAGACAGAGACCAACCCAGAGTGGACATGTGAGGAGAGAAGTAAGACCTAGTGAATCAGAAGGTGAAGACTTGGAAAGTTCATGGGACCAGAAGTGACTGAAGGCACTGCTTCTGAGAAGAAGGAAGCACCTGGGAAAGCAAGGTTTCCCTGGGAGGTTTGGGAGCAGGGGGGCTGGAGGGAGAGGAAGGTAACCCATTAGGGGGCGTGCAAGAGGCAGCCAATCAATGATTCTCTCTCATCATTGATGTTTCTATCTCTTCTTTTCTGAAATTAGTAAAAATATTAAAACAAAACAAGATACTATCACAGAATCAGAAGTCAGACATAAAAGAAATAAAGTGTCTTTTATTAAAGGAACTGCAGTTCACTGTGTTAATCTAAGAATTTTTATGAGTTTATTTGAGCCAAACTGTCAAAAATTGCCAGGAAGCAGAATCTCAACAAATTAAGAGAATGGTAGTTTTCACCTATTTTTATAAATTACCATCAAAAGAGGATACATAAGTGGGTTACATTAAACACACTGGTGATAGATTAGGGAGGTGGGGGAAAGCAAAGTGGAGAAACCTCTGGATTGGATAAAAATTAAAATGATATATACATACTTCTTTTACATAGGTGGGTACAGGATAGTTAACAGTCAGCAATTAAAAGATAATAACAATAAAGGAATTTGTGGTTGGTGCCCTGGAAGCATTTGTTGTGCCCTAGGGAAGTTACAAGTTACCCTGACATTCCACAGATATGTTATCTTAGATGCAAAAACACAATAGGCTCAGTAAGTATCAAAGTTGATGTTTGTCAGGGAAGATACAGGCCTATAACATGACTGCTCACTATTAACTGTTTTTTAATTAAAGGCTTTAATTTCAGAACATACTTTGTTGTTATTTTAAGTCTCTTGAATGTACAAGGCTGCCACTGAGACCTTACTTGAATTAGGTTAGCATGTGCCCTTTTTTTGTCCACAACTATATAAACAAAACGGAACATTTTTGGACTAAAAAATCAAGTAAACCATGTAATACCTGGACCTTCCCCATATATTACTACTGCCAGAGGCCAAAGCCAACAGCAGTTAGTATATTAATGCAAAAAGAATCATTGGAAGGCCAATGGACTTTGATATTCAGCAGGGCTGAAAATCAGCATACTATTGCCCTACTGTGGGCTCAAACAGCTCAAGAAAATTCCCTAACATTATAATTCTTTTACTGTTCACCAAACTTTACCTTTGATATACCTGTATCCATTGCTAGAGGGAAAAATGTGTATCTAAAATTGAATAAAAAGCAGATGGGACCCAGACTCTGGGGTGCCTCTTCAAGAAAGAGGTCTCCACCTTGCCCTCCTAGGCCTTCTAAATTCATATATCTTGTAGAGCATTTTCATTTGTGCATCAGCTCCTCCTTCAGATCCTGAACCCCACCAGAAGGTTGCAGCACACTGCTATTGTTGATCTTGGAAAATCCAATGCAAATAAACATAAAGTCTTCATACAAAAATACTTTAAGGAGGAAAATGAGAAAACTTTTTAGCAAATAAAAACACATATAAATACAAATAGGATAAAAATCCAAAGCAGGGGGAAATTATAACACAATATATCATTAATTACACATAATTAAACAACCAATAAGATATGAAAGAACACCACAATCTACCTTGGTTCTTGAATTTAATTCATTACGAATGCTGTTTGAGAAGTGATTTGTTCAAAAACTGAATTTTTCCCCATTAGAAATAATGTAAATTTAATTTATTCCAGACCCATAAATGATTTAACTTTAATCTTTCTATGTATAGAACATGCCTAATGTGCTGTTTAATCTATAAATAAACACTTTTCTTAAATTTATCATACTATCCCTTACCAGCCTTAAAGGAATCACTTTCAGCATTGGGTCAAAGGATGTCTTTCAGGTCAGTATGCAGTGTCTTTGCTTGTTATTTCACTGCCTTTGAAATGCTGTCACCCAGCTAACTGCTTTTTGTTTATCCATATCAACAACAGGTTTTTTTTACTTCTTTTTAAAAAATATGTATTTTATTGATTTTTTACAGAGAGAAGGGAGAGGGACAGAGAGTCAGAAACATCAATGAGAGACTCAATCAGCTGCCTCCTGCATGCCCCCCACTGAGGATGTGCCCACAACCAAGGTACATGCCCTTGACTGGAATCAAACCTGGGACCTGTCAGTCCCCAGGCTGATGCTCTATCCATTGGGCCAAACCAGTTTCAGCTTTTTTCACTTCTTTAATTCCCTGTAATCATTATTTTCCACACCCTTAACAACATTAGCACTTTTGGTTGCGTCTTTATATTTTAAAATTGTGCTAATCATTCTCTCCTTTGTATGTACACCCTCTCCTTTTCTTTGTAAGTGGCCTGAGAGAAGCTTTTTGTCGTGCAGAGGTATCATAAAAGGATTGTTAGGTCACAAACTTGAAGTTTTGTTCCACAACCCAGACTTTCTTTTTTTCCTCTGAACAAGTTGATTGAGAACTAAATTGTTCAGGTTTGAGAACTTAGGTTTGACTGCAAAATTGGACAAGTAAGTCCCAGTTGTTGTGCTAAGGGGTTAGAGTATCACTCTGTGGACTGAAGTGTCTTGGGTTCAATTCCCAGTCAAGGACATGTACCTGTATTGTGGGTTCCCTCCCTGCCCTTGGTCGACGTGCAGAAGGCAATCAGTTGATGTGGCTCTCTCACATCCATGTTTCTCTCTCTCTCCCTTTCTCCCTCTCCCCCCACCCCGTCTCTCTCTTCCTCCCTTTCACTCTCTCTGAAGAAGCAATCTGCAGGTGAGGATTAACAACAAAAAATGGCCGAAACCAGTTTCGCTCAGTGGATAGAGCATCGGTCTGCGGACTAAAAGGCCCCAGGTTCAATTCCAGTCAAGGGCATGTACCTTAGTTGCGGGCACATTCCCAGTAGGGGGTGTGCAAGAGGCAGCTGGTCGATGTCTCTCTCATTGATGTTTCTAACTCTCCCTCTCTGTAAAAAAATCAATAAAATATATTTTTAAAAGAACAACAAAAAATGTGGGATAAATAAGCTGTGCAATGGGAGCTAATTAAACTCAAGAAAAAAAATGAAGAAAAAGACAAAATTATCTCAGCTGCCTAAAGGAGAAAAGATATAACTGAAAATATAAAAATGGACATTGAGGATGGAAATAAAAGAATCCAAGAAAATAAAATTTAAGGAGGTATTTGAGATCAGAGAGAAAGTAGAGATGTAGCAGATGAAAATAGAACATATAGCCCTAGCTGGTTGGACTCAATAGATCGAGTGTCGACCTGTGGACTGTTAAGATCTCAGGTTTGATTCCAGTCAAGGGCACATGCCCAGGTTGTGTGCTTGATTCCCAGTAGGGGGCGTGCAGGAGGCAGCCAATCAATGATTCTCTATCATCATTGATATTTCTACCTCTATCTCCCTCTCCCTTCCTCTCTGAAATAAAAATGTATTTTAAAAAAAGAACATATAAGTACATGTAATAATACTATGATGTAAGACTATAATTAAAGAAAATTGTCTATAATAAAGAGCTGATGTCACACAACCACTGTGTGGCCCAGTGGTTGAGCAATGACCTATGTTCTTAGATTCCTAGTCAGGGCACATTCCTGGGTTGTGGGCTTAATCCCCAGTCAGGCAGCCTGTCAATGATTCTCATCACTGATGTTTCTATTTCTCCCTCTCCTTTCTCTGAAATATATATTTAAAGAAGAGTTGAACCTGCATCCTGAAAGTTCTTGGGGGAAAAATAACTAGCCCACAATTATCAACACTGATAGAGATACCCAAGTACAATTAATTAATTTAAAAAATAAATTCTCTGGACCTTTGGTTTTAAAAAATATAGAAAAGTAGCTCTGCACAGATTTTGAACACACAAGAATTTGGTGAATACACTTCTTATGAGTCCTTTCTGATGACTCTATCACAGGAAAAACTATTCAACCAAGGGGTTTGAGAAATTTTGGCAAAAGGACTGATAAGCACTGGATACATAAATTATAAAGGTCTAGGACTAAAATAGAAGTGGGGATAGGATGGAAGAATATTATGTAATGTTATATGTTCAGACAAAATAGAAATAACACAAACTTATTTATTTTTGTTAATCCTCATTCAAGGGTATTTTTCTTTCCTTTTTAAAATATATTTTTTATTGATTTCAGAGAAGAAGGGAGAGGGAAAGATAGAAACATCAATGATAAAAAGAGAGAATCATTAATTGGCTGCCTTCTGTACGCCCCCTACTGGGAATCGAGCTCACTACACAGGTATGTGCCCTGACTTGGATATGGATCCACGCTCAACCACTGAACTATGCCAACTGGACTCAAATATATTTTTCCATTGATTTTTAGAGTGGAAAGGAAGGAATGAGGAGTAGGGGTGGGGGAGGGGAGGGACAGAAAGAGACAGAGATCTGGAATTGATTGGTGCCCCAACCCAGGCTGGGGACTGAACCTGCAACCCAGGGATGGGTCTTTGACTGAAATAGAACCTACTACCTTTCAGTGCATGGGAGGAGGCTCTACCAATGAACAGTACCAGCCGGAAAACCATTTGCATTTTAAGACAAAGTCCTTCAGGCTCCCCATCATTGAGAACTGAGACCACCAAAATGGTGGCATCCGGCCTGCTTCCCCAACCACGCATGCGCACTGGCCAATGAAAGGCGCAGAACACTCACATCATAAATAGCGCATGCGCACCATCTGGTGGAGGGCGCAAGGAAGTGATGTCATGGGTACCGCGCATGTGCCATGGCTTTGTGGAGAGGCGCGATGTTGTGACGTCATTATCGCGCCGAGGCGGGAGTCCAAGACGAGCCTGCGAGGGAGTGCACTCTGGACAGCATGATGGTTTTCAGGCTCCGCGCGCGCACCTGCTGGGCCCTGCGGTCCTTCGCTGTTAGCAGGCGACCGCTGCGTTCCAGTCCGCGCACCCACGCTTTCGCCAAGGAGCTTTGCCTGGGCAGGATCGAGAAGGTAACGCAGAGCCCGGCGGATGAAGCATTCATCTCTGCCTCCCGCTTTTTGCCCTTAACAGGAAAGACTGGGATAAAGCTTTGTCCTAGTCCTTACACCAGCTTGACAAATACACCCAAGGGAAGGTGCTAAAATTCCAGATTCCTGAGAGCCTCTAGGTCATATAATTTTTCATGGAAAAAGAAAGGGTCTTTACATGGCTGGAGGCCTGAGAAACTGCATCTGACAAGTATTCCAGCTAATTGAAAAAAATGTTTTAATTGATTTCAGTTAGAGGAAGGTAGAGAGAGAGAGAAACATCAGTGATGAGAGAAACATCCATCAGCTGTCTCCTGCATGCTCCAGACTGGGACCGAGCCAACAAACTGGGCACCAGTGACCTCAAGGTGCATGGGTTCATATTCAACCTTTGAGCCACACTGGCTGAGCTGTTTCTGAATCTTTTTATCTCTTCTTTGACCCAGTTATTGTTTGGTAGTTATTGTTTAATATCCACATGTTTGCTTTTTTCAGTTAATTTCCGATTTCAAAACATGTGGTTGGAGAATATGCTTGGTATGATTTCAATCTTCTTAAATTGTTGAGGCTAGTTTGGAGTCCCAACATATGGTCTATCCTTGAGAATGATCCATGTGCACTAGAAGAAGAATATATAATGTGTTCTGGGATAAAAGTCTTTATAAACATTGATTATGTCCATTTGGTCAAATGTGTCACTTAAGGCTGATATTTCCTTATTTATTTTGTTTGGATGATCTTTTCATAGTGATTAGTGGATATTTAAGTCCCTTACTATCATTATGTTTTTACCAGTTTCTCCCTGTAGTTGTTAGTAGTTGCTCTATATATTTTGGTGCTCCCAGATTGGGTGCATATATATTAATGTGTTATGTCTTCTTGATTTGTCTCCTTTATCTCTATAAAATGTCTATTTTGGTCTCTTACCTTTTTTTATTTTGAAACCCATTTTGTCATGACTATACTTGTTTTTTTTCTGAATACCATTTGCTTGGGGTATCAGATTTCATCCCATGCTTGTCTTTGCAGCTGAAATAGGTCTTTTGAAGACTGTGTATTGGATTTCCTTTTTGATCCAACCTACCACTCTTGTCTTTTTATTGGAGTTCAGGCTATTTACATTCAGTGTGACTGGCTGCCTTGAGAATTTTTTCTTTGTCATGAATTTTTGACAGTTTTAATATCATATGCCTGCAGAAAGTCTTTAAAAATAAATTTACTGTTCAGATTATTACAATAGTTCCACTTTTATCCCTCCACAGATCCCCTCCATCCAGTTCCCACCCCACCCTCTGCCCTTATCCACCTAGTCACTATCATCCATAGGTGTACGATTTTTCTCCAGTCTCTTCCCACATCCCCCACATTCCTCCCCCGGCCTCCAAGAATTGTCAGTCCTGTCACTTTCTATGCCCCTGATTCTATTATATTCACTAGTTTATTCTGTTCATCAGATTTTTTATTCACTTAATTTTTTTGGTTTAATTTTTTTAATTTAATAAATCGTTATTGTTCAGATTATTACAGTTGTTCCTCTTTTTTTCCACCCATACATCCTCTCCACCCAGCTCCCACTCCACCCACTGGCCTTACACCCCCCCCCCCCC
>PVJN01000615.1:47055-130272 GCA_004026805.1 Lasiurus borealis | reverse complement strand
TGTATTTGTTGTTCGTAATTTTTTGTCTTTTACCTTTTTCTTCTTCGGATTCTTAAAGAGTACCTTTCAGCATTTCATATAATACTGGTTTGGAGTTGATGAACTCCTTTAGCTTTTTCTTCTCTGTGAAGCTCTTTATCTGCTCTTCAATTCTGAATGATATCTTTGCTGGATAGATTATTCTTGGTTGTAGGTTCTTGCTATTCATCACATTGAATATTTCTTGCCACTCCCGTCTGGCCTGCATCGTTTCTGTTGAGAAATCAGCTGCCAGTCATATGGGTGCTCCCTTGTAGGTAACGAACTGTTTTTCTCTTGCTGCTTTTAATATTCTCTCTTTGTCTTTTGCTCTTGGTATTTTTTTTTAATATATTTTATTGATTTTTCACGGAGAGGAAGGGAGAGGGATAGAAAGTCAGAAACATCGATGAGAGAGAGACATCGATCAGCCGCCTCCTGCACACCCCACACTGGAGATGTGCCCACAAGCAAGGTACATGCCCCCGACCAGAATCGAACCCGGGACCTTTCAGTCCACAGGCCGACGCTCTATCCACTGAGCCAAACTGGTCTCGGCTGCTCTTGGTATTTTAATGATGATGTGTCTTGGTGTGGTCCTCTTTGGATTCCTTTTATATGGGGTTCTGTGTGGCTCCTTGACTTGTAAGTCTATTTCTTTTACCAGATGTGGGAAGTTTTCAGTCATTATTTCTTTAAGTAGGTTTTTAGTATCTTGCTCTCTCACTTCTTCTGGCACCCTCACAATTCTGATGTTGGTACACTTGAAGCTGTCCCAGAGTCTCCTTACATTATCTTCACATTTTTGGATTCTTTTCTCGTCTTGCTTTTCCAGTTGAGTGTTTTCTGCTTCTTTATATTTCAAATTTTTGACTTGGTTCTTGCCTTTCTCCAGTGTGCTGTTAAAACTCTGTATAATATTTTTTATTTCAGTCAGTGTCTCTAGTTGGTCCTTTTTCATCACCTCTAGGCTCTCGCAAATTTTATCCAACTTTTCTAGCATACTTTTGAAAAACCTTATAAATGTGGTTTTGAACTCTATATCCAGTCGTTTTTTTCCCTCCATTTCTTTTGTTTGTGATCCCTTCCCTTGTCTCAGCATTTTCACTATGCCGAGAGAACTGTGTTGGATTCAGCCTTTTGATATCAGAGTTGCAAAACCGAAGAAGCCTCTCTTGAACTTGGGATGGGTGGAGTCCCAGGGCTTAAGGAACTGCTTTGCCTTCCAGTAGGCCCCGTCCTCCACGGTCCCTGAGTCTCACGTGACTGGGTAATCACTGGAGCGGTCCTTGTGTGTGCGCGCCCGCAGTGCCTCTAGACCGCTGCCTTTCCGCCTCCCCTGCACTCCAGGACCACACGAGTCTAGGTCCTCAGGGTTTCACCTGAAAGAGGGGCTTGGTGGAGTCAAAAGTGGCACAGTTGGGAGGGTCTGCCTCCCGCCCACTTGTGAAAGCCAGCGGCACAATCAGCAATCTGTCCTCTGCGCAGTGTCGTGCGCGCCACCCGACTTCTGATCTTTTGCGACTCTCCTAAATTTCCATGCACCTCTCCCTTTTCACAGTCCAAACTCCCCCCGTATGATTTTCGGCTGGATCTGGGGTTTAGTGTCGTAAGATAAGGGGTTCAATGCCATTGGGAATCTCCGTTTCCCTCCTGCCAGAGAAAGCCAGCCAGGTACTTGTGCACCCGCTCTCTCAGTGCGCGCGTCTCCGTATCTCAGCTTTTTGCAGCTCCTCTGGGTTTCTGTGAGCCCCTCTCCTTCCCTCTAGCTGTAGAACTTCCACTCAGCCAGCTTTCCTGCGGTTCTGGATGATGTCCGTTCTGTCTTTTAGTTGTAGTTTTGAATTTGTTGTGCGAAGCAGCAGTGTAGCTGTTTACCTATGCCGCCATCTTGGATTCCCCACTGTTAGGAAATTCTTGAAAAACCTTATAACTGTGGTTTTCAACTCTACATCCAGTCATTTGTTTTCCTCCATTTCTTTTGTTTGTAATCTGTTTCTTTGCCTCCGCATTTTCGCTGCTTCCCTGAGTTGGTAGAGTAGCTTTGTGTGCTAGGTGTCCTATATGGCCTAGTAGCTCCACCTCCCCAATTATCTGAGGTGGACTCTCTTGGTGTACCCCTTTGTGGACTGTGTATACAGTCTTGTTGTAGTTAAGTCTTGATTGTTGTTGGTATCACTGGGGCGAATTGACCTTCAGGCCAATTGGCTGTGAGAATCAGCTGTGTCCATGCCAGAACTTCTGTGCTGGAGTCAGCCTTATAATATAAAACTTGCATAATTGCAAAAGCCTCTGTGCTCAGCTTCAATGGGGCGGAGTCTTAGGGTTAAACAGACAACCTGTGCTTCCTGTCAGCCCTGCCCTACGCAGCCCCTGGGTCTCAGTGTTCCTTTGTAATCACTGTAGCCCTCTTTGCACACATTCCCACTCGTATGCCTCCAGACCTCTGCCTTTTGTGGCTCCCCTGAATGCTTCTTCCAACAGTTCAAACTCTCTCCCCACAGTTCAAACTCTCTCCCCCTCCCCCCAGTATGAGTCTCACCCAGAACTGGGGTTCAGTGTGGTTGGGAGTTTCTATCTTCCTCCTATGTGGGAAACCAAACATTGTTCTCACTAAATGGATGTAAACAGGAAACCAGAAGGGTAGTCAATCTTAACTGCTCTGAAAGGTCAGAGCTAATTACTCACTGTTTAGATGAAAACATTGTTAGCTGAAGCAGCCTCTACCTGTTTGTTTCATGTTAATTTTTGTTATTTTCTGCCTAAAGGATAGAGGTGTGTCCCAAAGCCTTAATAAAAGGGAGAAAAAGGCCAGAGCAAATGGTAGTCCTTTCCACTAGAGGAACGCTCCTGCCTGGCCCCCCAATATAGCCAAATTAATATTTTCTAGTCTCTTTCTTCATTTGCATACGGCCTCCTTCAGAACCCAAACCCTGAACTGCGCAGGACGTGGAAAAGGGCTCCCACACTCCTACAAGAGGAAGCTAGCCAGGCAATCCGCTGCCTGTCCTCTCCATGTGCGTGTCTTTGTACCTTAGCTTTTTGCAGCTTCTTTGAGTCTCTGTGAGCCCCTCTCTTTCCTTGTAGTTGTGGAATTTTCACTCAGCCAGCTTTCCTAAAGTTCAGGATGATGTCCTTTCTGTCTTTTAGTTGTAGTTTTGAAATTGTGCCAGGCAGCAATTTAGGTGTTCATTTATGCTGCCATCTTGGTTTTTTCTCTATTCACTTGATTTTTAGATTCACTTGTTGATAGATATGTATTTATTCATCATTTTTATATTTACCTTTTTCTTCTTCCTTTTCTTCAAGAGTACCTTGCAGTATTTCATATAATATTGGTTCGGCGGTGGGGAACTCCTTTAGCTTTTTCTTATCTGTGAAGCTCTTTATCTGACCTTTAATTCTGAATGATAGCTTTTCTGGGTAGAGTATTCTTGGTTGTCAGTTTTTGCTATTCATCATTTTGATATTTCTTGCCACTCTCATCTGGCCTGCATAGTTTCTGTTGAAAAATCAGCTGACAATAGTATGGGTGCTCCCTTGTAGGTAATTAACTGTTTTTCTCTTGCTGCTTTTAATGTTTTCTCTTTGTCTTTTGCTCTTGGTATTTTAATTATGTGTCTTGTTGTGATCCTCTTTGGATTCCTTTGGTTTGGGGTTCTGTGCCCTTCCTGGACTTGTAAATCTATTTCTTTTACCTGGTAGGAGAAGTTCTCTGTCATTATTTCTTCAGCTAGGTTTTCAGTACATATCTTGCTCTCTGTCTTCTTTTGGCACCCCAATAATTTGTATGTTGGTATGATTGAAGTTGTCCCAGAGGCTTTTTACACTATCATCATATTTTTGGATTCTTTTTGCTTTTCCAGTTGGGTGTTTTTTGCTTCTTTGTATTTCAAAGTTTGACTTAATTCTTGCGATCTTCTAGTCTGCTGTTGGATCTCTATGTATTATTTTTTATTTCAGTCAATGTATGCTTAATTTCTAATTGGTTCTTTTTCATATCCTTGAGGGTCTTGAGGCTCAATTTATTTGCTTTCTCTAGAAAATTCTTGAAAAACCTTATAACCGTGGTTTTGAACTCTATATCCAGTTGCTTATTTTCCATTTCTTTCATTTGTGACCTGTTTCTTTGTCTTCACATTTTTGCTGCTTCCCTGAGTTTATAGAGTGGCTTTGTGTGCTAGGTATTCTATAGGGTCCAGTGGCTCAGCCTCTCAAGTTACCCGAGGTGGACACTCATGGTGCACCACTTTGTGGGCTGTGTGCACCGTCTTGTTGTAGTTAAACCTTGATTGTTTTTGGTATTACTGGGAGGAATTGACCTCCAGGCCAGTTAGCTGTAATGATCAGCTGTGTCTACACTGGGAAAACTTCTGTGCTGTAGACACCCTTAAGAGACAAGACTTACCAACAACTCTGTGCTCAGCTTGGATGGGTCTGATTCTCAGGAAAGAACAGACAGCAATGTCTTCCCATCAGCCCTGCCCTAGGAGGCCCCTGTTTCTCAGTGTCCAGTGGTAATTGCTGCAAGCACCTTTGAGAGAAAGCTGCCCTCAAGTTTCGTCCACTGTCAGACAGTCCACTTTCTATCCAAAGGAGTCTAGGTTCCCAGAGTCTTTCCTGGAACTGGAGTTCAGAGCAGTCAGGAGTTTTTGTCTCCCTCCACGTTGAGAATGTCAGTCATGTACTCAGTTGCCAGCTCTCTCTGCGTGTGCTCCTCTGTACCTCTGCCTTCTTCAGCTCCTCTGAATCTCAGTGTGCTTTTTTTTTCCCCTTCTAGTTGTAAAATTTCCACTGAGCCAGCCTTCCCTGTGGTTCTAGATTATGTCTGTTTTTTGTTTTAGTTGTAGTTTTGAAATTGTTGTGTAACACAACAGTTTAGGTGTTTATCTATGCCGCCATCTTGGTTTCTTCTCAGAAGGTCTTTTTGGACTGAGATAATACAAGTTCTATTTGGATTTGAGGATCCAATTCTTTGCACAGGTTTGGGAAGTTCTCATTGATTATTTGTTTGAATGACGTCTCTCTGTCCCCCCCCCCCCCCGTTTTTTTAGCATTATTACAGATGTGCCCATATTTTCCCCCTCCACCTTACCTGCACCCACCTTCTGTCCATCGCCACACTGTTGTCTTTGTCTGTGGATTATGCATTGATGTTCTTTGGCTAATCCCTACACCTTCTTTTATCCACTCCTCCAACCCCTCCATTCTTGATGTATTTTGTCTTTTTTTAAAAAATATATTTTTAAAAATCTTTATTTTTGAGAGTATTACAGATGTCCCTCCACCCTTCGACCTCCCCTCCATAGCCTCCCTCCACCTGGTTCCCACCCTATCCAGTCCTTCACCACCCTATTTTCTGCTTTCATAGATAAAGCATATATGCATATAAGATCTTTGTTTAATCTCTTCCTGCCCCCCTGTCCCCTGCATCTTTCTTCACTCTAAGAATTATTAGTTTATTCCATTTCCATGCCTCCGATTCTATTGATTCACCAGTTTATTCTACTCATTACATTCCTTCTTTTGTTTATTTTTGGATTCAATTGGTGATAGATATATATTGCTATTTTATTACTCATATTTTTAATCTTTTTCTCCTTTTCATTCCTCTTGTTAAAGAATATCCATCATCATTTTTTAAATTTAATCTTTATTATTCAAATTATTATATTTGTTTCTCTTTTTTTCCCCTACATAGCTCCCCTCCACCTGGCCCTCATCCCTCCCTCTACGCTTACCTCCCCCCATTGACCTCATCCATAGATATATGATTTTTGTCCAGGCTTTCCCTGGACCCCCCTCACCCTTTTACCCCTGAGAATTATCAGTCCACTCCCTTTCTGTTCTTCACATTCTATTATATTCACCAGTTTATTCTGATCAAACTGTTAATTCACTTAATTTTTAGATTCACTTGTTGATAGATATGTATTTGTTGTTCATAATTTTTTAGCTTTTACCTTTTTCTTCTTCCTCTTCTTAAAGAGTACCTTTCAGCATTTCATATAATACTGGTTTGGAGTTGATGAACTCCTTTAGCTTCTTCTTATCTGTGAAGCTCTTTATCTGCTCTTCAATTCTGAATGATAGCTTTGCTGGATAGATTATTCTTGGTTGTAGGTTCTTGCTATTCATCAGGTTGAATATTTCTTGCCACTCCCGTCTGGCCTGCATCGTTTCTGTTGATAAATCAGCTGACAATCGTATGGGTGCTCCCTTGTACGTAATTAAATGCTTTTCTCTTGCTGCTTTTAATATTCTCTCTCTGTCTTTTGCTCTTGGTATTTTAATTATAACGTATCTTGGTGTAGGTCTCTTTGGATTCCTTTTATATAGGATTCTGTGTTTTTCTGAACTTGTAAGTCTATTTCTTTTACTAGGTTTAGGAAGTTTTCAGTCATTATTTCTTCAAATAGGTTTTCAGTATCTTGCTCTCTCTCTTCTTCTGGCACCCCCACATTTCTGATGTTGATAAGCTTGAAGCTGTCCCAGAAGCATCTAACATTATCTTGACATTTTTGGATTCTATTTTCTTCTTGCTTTTCCAGTAAAGTGTTTTCTTATTCTTTATATTTCCAATTTTTGATTTGATTCTTGCCTTCCTGTAGTCTGCTATTAGGTATTTGTATAATACTCAGTGTATGCTTAATTTCTAGTTGGTCCTTTTTCATCTCCAGTTTGTCCTTTTTTTTGTTTGTATGTCAGCTTGCTTTTCTTTTTTTTTCTCTCTTTTTATTGTGTTACATGTATACATATCTCCCCCTTATTCCCCCCACCCCCCAGAGATACCCTAACCCCTAGTTTCTTGTGTTCATTGGTTATGCTTATATGCATGCATACAAGTCCTTTGGTTGATCTCTTATCTACTCCACCTCTCCTAACCTTCCTGGTGTAATTTGACAGTCTGTTTGATGCTTTACTGCCTCTGTATCTATCTTATTGTTCATCAGTTTATAATGTTCTTAATAATCCACAAATGAGTGAGGTCATATGGTGTTTCTCCTTCATTGACTGGCTTATTTCACTTAGCATAAGGCTCTCCAGTTCCATCCAGGTTGCTGCAAATGGTAAGGATTCCTTCTTTTTAATGGCAGCTTAGAATTCCATTGTGTAGATATACCATAGTTTTCTGATCCACTCATCTATTGATGGGTACCTAGGCTGATTCCAAATTATAGGTATTGTAAATTGTGCTGCTATGAACATAGGAGCACATAAATCCTTTCTGATTGGTGTTTCTAATTTCTTAGGATATATTCCTAAAAATGGGATTGCTGGGTCAAATGGAAGTTCCATTTTTAGTTTTTTGAGGAAACTCTATACTGTTCTCCACAGTGGCTGCACCAGTCTGCATTCCCACCAACAGTGCACAAGGGTTCCTTTTTCTCCGCATCCTCGTCAACACTTGTCCTTTGTTGATTTGTTGATGATTGCCATTCTGACAGGTGTAAGATGGTATCGCATTGTCGTTTTAATTTGCATCTCTCGGATAATTAGTGACTTTGAACATGTTTTCATGTGTCTCTTGGCCTTCTTTCGTCTTTTGAAAAGGTTCTATTTAGGTCCCTTGCACATTTCTTTATTGGATCATTTATCTTCCGTTAATTAAGTTGTATAAGTTGCCTATAGATATTGGAGATTAAACTTGTATCAGTGATAACATTTGCAAACATGTTCTCCCATACAGTAGGCTTTCTTGTTGTTTTGTTGATCGTTTCTTTTGCTGTGCAAAAGCTTTATATTTTGATGTAGTCCCATTTGTTTATTTTTTCTTTAGCTTCCATTGCCTTTGGAGCAGTATCAGTGAAGAAGTTCTTTTTTTTTTTGTTATTAAATCTTTATTATTCAGATTATTACATTTGTTTCTCTTTTTTCCACTGCATAGCACCTCCACCCAGCTCCCACCCTTCCCTCTCTCCCATTGATGTCATCCATAGGTCTATGATTTTTGTCCAGTCTTCCCTGAACACCCCTCACGCCTTTCCCCCTGAGAATTATCAGTTCATTCCGTTTCTGTGCTCCAGATTCTAATATATTCACCAGTTTATTCTGATCAAATTTTTAATTCACTTAATTTTTAGATTCACTTGTTGATAGATATGTATTTGTTGTTCATAATTTTTTAGCTTTTACCTTTTTCTTCCTCTTCTAAAAGAGTACTTTCAGCATTTCATATAATATTGGTTTGGAGTTGATGAACTCCTTTAGCTTTTTCTTCTCTGTGAAGCTCTTTATCTGCCCTTCAATTCTGAATGATAGCTTTGCTAGATAGATTATTCTTGGTTGTAGGTTCTTGCTATTCATCAGGTTGAATATTTCTTGCCATTCCCGTCTGGCTTGCATCGTTTCTGTTGAGAAATAAGCTGACAGTCGTATGGGTGCTCCCTTGTAAGTAATGAACTGTTTTTCTCTTGCTGCTTTTAATATCCTCTTTTTGTCTTTTGCTCTTGGTATTTTAATGATGATGTGTCTTGGTGTGGTCCTCTGTGGATTCCTTTTTTATGGGGTTCTGTGTTCCTCCTGGACTTTTAAGTCTATTTCTTTCACCAGATGTGAGAAATTTTCAGTCATTATTTCTTTAAATACGTTTTCAGTATCTTGTTCTCTCACTTCTTCTGACACCCCCACAATTCTGATGTTGGTGCGCTTGAAGCTGTCCCAGAGGCTCCTTACATTATCTTCACATTTTTGGATTCTTTTCTCTTCTTACTTTTCCAGTTGACTGTTTCCTGCTTCTTTATATTTCAAATTTGTGACTTGATTCTTGCCTTCTTCTAGTCTGCTGTTAGGACTCTGTATAATAGTTTTTTTTTCAGTCAGTGTATGTTTAATTTCTAGTTGGTCCTTTTTTATCTTTAGTTGGACCTTTTCCATCTCTAGTTGAATCTTTTGCACCTCTAGTTGGTACTTTTTCATCTCCTCTAGGCTCTCGCTAATTTTATCCATCTTTTCTGGTATATTCTTGAAAAACCTTATAAGCGTAGTTTTGAACTCTATATTTAGTCATTTCTTTTCCTCCATTTCTTTTGTTTGTGATCCTTTCCCTTGTCTCGGCATTTTCACTATGCTGGGAGAAATTCTGTTGGCATCAGCCTTATGATACCAGACTTTCAAAACCAAAGAATCCTCTCTGTTGAACTTGGGATGGGTGGAGTCTCAGGGCTTAAGGGACAACCTTGCCTTCCAGTCGGCCCCGCTCTCCACAGCCCCCAAGTCTCACGTGACTGGGTAATCACTGGAGCTGTCCTTGTGTGCGCACGCACCCACAGTGCCTCCAGTCCGCTGCCTTTCCAGCTCCCCTGCGCACCAGGACCACACGAGTTTAAGTCCTCAGGGTTTCACCCGAAACAGGGACTTAGTGGAGTCAGAAGTGGCATGGATGGGAGGTTCTGTCTCCCGCCCACTCGCAAAAGCCAGCGGCACAATCAGCCATCTTTCCTCTGCAGTGTTGTGCGCGCCATGAGACCTCTGATCTTTTGCAACTCCCCTAAATTTCCGTGCACCTCTCCCTTTTCACAGTCCAAATTTCCACCGTATGAGTTTCGGCTGCTGGGGTTTAGTGTCGTAAAATAAGGGGTTCAATACCTTTGAGAGTCTTCGTTTCCCTCCTGCCAGAGAAAACCAGCCAGGTACTCTGGCACCTGCTCTCTCAGCGCGCGCGTCTCCGTACCTCAGCTTTTTGGAGCCCCTCTCTTTCCCTCTGGTTGTAGAACTTACACTCAACCAGCTTTCCTGTGGTTCTGGATGATGTCCGTTCTGTCTTTTAGTTGTAGTTTTGAAATTGTTGTGCGAGGCAGCGGTGTGTTTACCTATCCCGCCATCTTAGGTTCTCCTCCCAGTGAAGAAGTTCTTTCGGCATGTATCTGATTTTGTGCTGCCTGTGGATTCCTCTAGTATTTTTATTGTTTCCCATCTAATGTTTAAATCCTGTATCCATTTTGAGTTTTTTTTTTGTATTTGGTGTAAGTTGTGGTCCATTTTCATTTTTTTTTTTGGCATGTATCTGTCCAATTTTCCCAACACCATTTATTTTTTTAATTTCATTTATTTATTTATTTTTGAAAAGTAAACCTTACCTTTATTTAATAATCTTTGATATTTAAAATACAACTTATAGAACATCCATATTAACAATAGAATCCTGTGTTCAACAGTGATTTGGAAGCCCGGCTTTTCTAAGGAGCAGACAGGAAGGCCTGCGTGTATACTAATGGCAAAGAGTCAGATGGGTGCACAGACAAGGGCTGCAGAGTTGAGTGAGCAAATGGCACCGTCACAGTGCACTTGTGTCATGGCCAAGACAGTGCTTTTTATTTCAGATGTTTTTGTACTTGAATTTTAAATAGTTTATTTATATAGAAGACCAATTTTTAAAAAAATTATTTCTAGTAATCCAGTGTTGTAGAAAGTAGATAACCACATTCAAATGTACATTTTCCTCTTTTTTTTTAAAAAAGAGGAAGCATTAAAAACATTCCCAGAAACATTCACCTTTGAACTATGCCAGAGAAAACTTAAGTTCTTCCTCAATAAGTCAGGAATTTCTATGTATATTTCACTATTGCTTCCCACTCCTTGTCTACGAGTCCATAGTTGTAAAGTATGATTCATTATTAATTTAGCATGCCAATTACTGTGAATTTTGAAGTATGTTACTGGTGTTAATACTTAAAATGCCAGCTTATTTTGGGGGGAAATAAAAACAGCAACTTTTTCCTTCAAATTTAAAAAAGTCAAAATTCAGGAATTAACCAAGCGTGTCAATAATCTTTTTTGTTCATGAAAGCAGAATGGATCAAAGTTTTTGTTATGTGTAAGACTCTAAAAAAATACAAGACAGTTCACTTTAGCAAAAGATGCTTGTTATAAAGAGACCAGGAACGAAGGAGTTTTTATTTGAAAACATTAGCTCTGTTGGTGTGGCTTAGTTGGTTGAGCATCACTCCATACACTGGGAGGTTGCCAGTTTTATCCTAGTTAGGGCAAGGGCCTGGTCTGAAGATTTGATCCTCATTCAGGGAGCATACAGAGGGCAACCAATTGATGTCTCTCTCTCTCTTTTTCTTCCTATCTCTAAACATGTCCTCTGGTGAGGATTAAATTATAAAAAAATTATCTACACTACTGAGATTAGTTAACCAATGTTTTTTTCTTAATTAACATCACACACATAATGTGTCCATACTTGTGAGGGCCCTGATGTAACAATTTACTTTGAAAGTAGTGGTCACAGGACTCTCTAATTGCAGGTCAAGTTTTTAATCGGAAGCCATCAATATTAAATTATTGAATCTTCCTAAGAATTTTAAACATCCAGATTTTCAACTGAAAATATTGCCATTATTATATTTGGTGTATCTACTGAGTCAATTCTTTTTTTTAATTTGGACAGGTCGAATGGGCCAATTTTTTAAGACAGTAAATCTTGCCCTAGCATGATATTAAGTATAATACAGCGGTTCTCAACCTGTGGGTCACGACCCCTTTGGGGGTCGAACGACCCTTTCATGGGGGTCGCCTAAGACTATTGGAAAACACTTATTTCCCATGGTCTTAGGAACCAACACACTGCTCCTCGGTGTAGCAAAATGTAGCAATGTAGTTTACTGTTGTCATATTAAAACTGTACCCATGCTACACCATGATTCAAGACAAAATTTCATTTATTTGTAATTAGAAATAAATATTTCACAATATATAATTACATATTGTTTTTTTGATTAATCCCTATGCTTTACTTATGTTCAATTTGTAACAATGAAAATACATCTTGCATATCAGATATTTAAATTAGAGTTCATAACAGTAGCAAAATTACAGTTATGAAGTAGCAATGAAAATAATTTTATGGTCGGGGGTCACCACAACATGAGGAATTGTATTAAAGGATCGCGGCATTAGGAAGGTTGAGAACCACTGGTATAGTATCAAATAAGCCGACATTAAAAATGTGATTTAGACTCTGACTAGAATAATATTTACTTTATTGAACTTAATAGTATGAGACAGTGTGGACTATGGATAGTTTTACACATGAGTCTCAACTAGTTTTGAGGTTTTTTGCTCATTAACTTTGGCATGGATAAAGTCATAATTAAGCAAAATCAAGTTTTAAAGAAACAGAGCACCTTCTTAAATGTTCTTTGAATTGTAAATTATTTGGTCAAGATCTTAGAGCTGAAATATAGTTTACCTACTGCAATCACTTCAAACAATTTACAGTACTGGAATATTTGTAAGTTAATTACTATAAAAATGTAAATTGATGGTTTTATTTATTTATTTTTAAATATATTTCATTGATTTCCCAAAGAGAGGAAGGGAGAGGGATAGAGAGCTAGAAACATCGATGAGAGAGAGACATCAATCAGCCGCCTCCTGCACGCCCCACACTGGAGATGTGCCCATAACCAAGATACATGCCTTTGACCGGAATCGAACCTGGGACCTTTCAGTCTGCAGGCCGATGCTCTATCCACTGAGCCAAACCGGTTTCGGCCATCCTCTCATTTTTATATTAAGTAGCTTAGCAACTCAAGTGAATGAAGAGTATTAAAGTAAATTTTCAATGAAAAAATAAAGACCAAATACATATTTTGACTTGTAAGTCTTGAGAGAGTAGTAATAAACTCTAACATCACTTGCAGTTCTAAAGTTTTATAATTGTTCTGAAATATTCTCAATTGTCAAAAGAAAACTAGATTTTTAAAGTAAAACTCTTAATTTTCTGTAAAGGAGAGTTCAGAAGATTTCATTTAGCACAAAATAATGACTAAAAAAATCTGTCTCTTTCTAAGAGAAAGCTATGTCATAATCATAAATAAAATGCATTTTCTTATCTCTTTTCACTTAGCAATAAGTTCTAGATAAAAAAAATTTCCCTGATAAAATGTGTGCAGGCACACACCAATGTGGCAACATACCATACTTTAATTTTCTAAGTCATCGGATGCAATGTCTTCTTAAATTTTACTTATAAATAATTTGACATTCAAAAGAGCTTCAGAAGGAGATGGAGGATGAGGGATGCAGGGTAGATGACAGAATCTAAAACAGCCATTTCAAAGAGACCTGGTTAACTTTCACCTAAATCATACCATTGTATGGACCCAGTATGAAATTCTGGTCATCCCAAAGAATATTTATCAAAACTAAAGACTTTCTTATTTACAGACCTACTCGGTTTTATGTGACATCTATAATTCTTAAGTTATTTTAAACAATCAAGTGTTAAATCACAGTATAAATTTAAATATATTTTGTGAGTAAATTATTTTCATGTTCCAGATCATCATCTCTGGCAAGCTAAACCTATAAGAAGATGTACAGCAGAAGCTGGCATCCATCTACATTCCATGACCCAGCTATAAACAGAACAGACAGCTCCATCACAAGAGAAAAAAAAACAAAACGGAATCTCCTACTAAAATGAAAGGCCAAATTTTGTCTAGCATCTATTCATCCAACACCATTTATTGAAGAGGCTGTCTTGGCTCCATTGTATATGTTCATGCCTCCTTTGTCAAATATTAGTTGAGCATAGTGGTTTGGGTGGAGATCTGGGTTCTCTATTCTATTCCATTGGTCTATACGTCTGTTCTTATGCAAGTACCAGGCTGTTTTGAAAACAGTTGCTTTGTAATATAGCTTGAAATGTGGTATTCAGATTCCAACTACTTTTTCTTCTTTCTGTAGCGATTCGGGGCCTTTTTTTGTTCCAGATGAATCTTTGAAGAGTTCTTTCTAGGTCTGTGACATACGTCGTTGGTATTTTAATGGGTAGTGCATTGAATCCATAGATTGCTTTGGGTAGTATGGACATTTTAATGATGTTGATTCTCCCAATCCATGAGCATGGTATGCTCTTCCATCTGTTTACGTCTTCCTCTATCTCTTTTCTCAGTGTCCTGTAGTTTTTTGCATATAGGTCTTTTATCTCCTTAGTTAGGTTTATTCCTAAATATATTAATTTTTTTGGTGCAATGGTAAATGGGATTTTTTTTAGTGTCTCTTTCTGTAATTCATGATTAGTGTACAGAAATGCCATCAATTTTTTGGAATTAATTTTGTATCCTGCTACATTGCCGAATTCATTTATTAAGTCTGTTAGTTTTTAGATGGAGTCCTTTGGGTTTTATATGTACAGTATCATGTCATCTGCAAATAAGGACAGCTTTACTTCTTCTTTTACAAATTGGATGCCTTTGATTTCTTCTTCTTGTCTAATTACAATGGCTAATACTTCCAGTACTATGTCAAACAGGAGTGGTGAGAGTGGGCATCCATGTCTTGTTCCTGTTCTTAGGGGAAATGGTTTTAGTTTTTGCACATTGAGTATAATGTTAGCTGTGGGTTTATCATATATGGCTTTTATGATGTTGAGGTATGATCCTTCTATTCCCACCTGGCTGAGAGTTTTTATCAAGAAAGGGTGTTGGATTTTATCAAATGCCTTTTCTGCATCAATTGATATGACTATATGATTTTTTTATCTCTCAATTTGTTTATGTGAGGTATCATGTTTATTAATTTGCGGATATTGTACCATCCTTGAATTCCTGGGATGAATTCTACTTGGTCATGTTGTATGATTTTTCTGGTGTACTGCTGGATCCCATTTGCTAGAATTTTGTTGAGGATTTTGGCATCTATGTTCATGAGAGATAATGGCCTATAATTCTCTTTCATTGTGTTCTCTTTATCAGGTTTTTGTATTAGAGTGATGCTGACTTCATAGAAGGTGTTTGGAAGTGTTCCTTCTTCTTGAATATTTTTGAATAGTCTGAGGAGGATAGGTTTTAATTCCTCCTTAAATGTTTGGTAAAACTCCCCTGTGTAGCTATCTGTTCCCGAGCTTTTGTTTGCTGGACGCTTTTTGATGACTGCTTCAATTTCTTCCATAGTTATTGGATTATTGAGATGTTTAGATTCTTCCTGATTGAGTTTTGGAAGGTTATATTTTTCTAGAAATATGTCCATATCTTCCAGGTTGTCCAATTTGTTTGAATAGAGTTGTTCATAATATTTTTTAACATTCCATTGTATTTCTGCGGGTTCTATTGTTATTTCTCCTCTTTCTTTTCTGATTTTGTTAATTTGGGTCTTCTCTCTTTGTTACTTGGTGAGCCTAGCTAGAGGTCCATCAATCTTGTTTATCCGTTAAGAGAACCAGCTCTTGGTTTTGTAGATCTTTTGAATTGTTTCTTTGGTCTCCATGTTGTTTATCTCTGCTCTGATCTTTACTGTTTCCTTCCTTCTGCATACATTGGGCTTTTCTTCTTGCTGAAATTTATTACCACTGTTTCCTGTTTTTCCAGTAGGCTTGTAGAGTTATGAAGTTCCCTCTCAACACTGCTTTCACTGTGTCCCATAAATTTTGTATTGTTGTGTTGTCATTGTCATTTGTTGCCATGATGTTTTTTATTTCTTCCTTGATCTCTCTGGTTACCCAGTTGTTGTTTAGTAGCATGCTGTTTACTCTCCATGTGTTTGATTTCTTTATTATTATTATTATTTTTTTACAGTTGATTTTGATTTTTATGCTACTGTGGTCTGAGGAAATGTTTTATATGATTTCTATCTTGTTGAATTTGAAGAGAATTTTCGTAGGACCCAACATATGATCTACCTTTGAAAATGACCCATATGCACTGGAGAAGAATGTATATTCTTTGACTTAGGGGTGAAATGTTCTGAAGATGTCAGTTCATTCCATCGGGTCTAGTGAGTTATTTAAGATTGATGTTTCTTTGATGATTTTTTGTTTAGAGGATTTGTCCAATGGTGACAGTGGGGTATTAAAGTCTCCTACTATGATTGTATTGCTGTCAATCTCTCCCTTAATCTCCTCCAAGAGTTTTTTATGTATTTAGGTGCTCCTATATTGGGTGCATATATGTTTACCAGAGTTATTTCTTCTTGTTGGATTGTTCCCTTTAGTATTATGAAGTGGCCTTCTTTGTCTCTTATTATGTCCTTCACTTTGACAACTAATTTGTCAGATATAAATATTGCAACCCCAGCTTTTTTTTTCATTTCCATTTGCCTGAAATACCATCTTCCATCCCTTCACCCTCAATCTGTGTGCATCTCTTTTCCTGAGGTGGGTTTCTTGTAGACAGCAGGTATGTGGATCATGTTTTCTTATCCAATCGATTACCCTATGTCTCTTGATTGGAGCATTTAAACCATTTACATTTAAAGTTATTATTGATAGGTACTTATCTGTCGCCATTTTTATCTTTACCCCTGTGTTCCTTCTTTGCTTTCTATTTCTTTTTTTTACAGCAGATCCTTTAACATTTCTTGTAATGCTGGTTTGGTGGTAATATATCCCTTAGTCCTTTATTGTCTGTGAAGCTCCTGATTTTACCTTCAATTTTGATTGAAAGCCTTTCTGAATACAGTATTCTTGGATTGAGACCCTTCCTTTGCATGACTTTGTATATTTCATTCCATTCCCTTTCCTTCTGGCCTGATGAATTTCTGTTGAGAAATAAGTTGCTAGTCTTATTGGGGTCCCTTTGTAGGTTACCTTCCATTTCGCTCTGGGCACTTTTAAGATTCTTACTTTCTCATTTGTGTTTGCCAATTTAATTATAATGTGCCTGGGTGTCGGTCTTTTGGAGTTCATTTTGCTTGGGACTCTGTGAGCTTCTTGGATTTGTGTTGGTTTTTTCTTTACTATATCAGAAAGTTTTTTGTCATTATTTCTTCAAATAGGTTTTCTATTCCTTGCTCAGTTTCCAAACTTTCTGGAACCCCAGTTATGTGGATGTTGTTTTGTTTCATGTTATCCTAAAGTTCCTTAGGCTCTCCTTGCTTTTAATATTTTTTTTAGAAGCTGCTGTACTTGAGTATTTTTTCCTACCGTGTCTTCTAGCTCACTGATGCCCTCCTCTGCTTCTTCTGATCTACTTTTGATGCTTTCTATTGAGTTCTTTTCAGCATCAATGTCATTTTTCATTTCTTCTTGATTATTCTTCATTTACTCTTGGTTTTTCTTCATTTCCTCTTGGCTCTTACTCATATTGTCGATTTTGTCTTCCATTCTTTTCAGCCACCTTATGACCATTTCTCTGAACTCTTTCTTTGGCATGTTTATTTCTGCTTCTAATTCGTTTACTTCCTTTTCTGGTAATATCTGTTTTTCTTTCATATGCAGGCTGTTTCTTCGTCTGCCCATAGTCTTTCTTCTCCGGGTGTCTAGTTATGTAGTTCTGTCTCCTATGTTGATTTAAAGAGACAAACTACAACATGACCAGGTACAACATGCAAAGCACTGAACAGAAATGTGTTCACAATGTTAGTATCCACAAATAAGGTGACCACCAATGAAAGAAAAATTAGAGGTAAGTAGAGAAAGAAGAAGAGAGAAATGAGGAATAAAGAAAAGAAAGAAGTGCTAAAACCAAATGGAGAGAAGGGATAAAAGAAAAAAAAGAAGGTGAAGAAGAAAAGAGTAAGGGAAAAAGTAAAAGAGAAAAAAAAGAGAATAAGAATGAAAAAAGGAACAAATTATATACGTGAGGAGAAAACTCCCATAGAACAGCCACTAATCCCAACAAATGTCGGCAACAAGTACCTGGAGATTAATACAAACTTTAAGTAACAACTAATATCAAGGGAGACGGGGGAAAACAGACATAAAAAAAAAAAAAGCAATCAAAAAGCAAAATAAAACGAGAATAAGCAAAAATAATCTCACAAAAAGTATAAAAAATCGATATAATCACTACTCAGGCAAACAACAACAAAAGGACATAGAGAAAAACATTTTTTGGATAGTGAAGACAGAGAAGAGAGAGGTTTGTATTATCTTGGAATAGGGGATTTGAAATTTGATATATAAGTTTTTAACCAGCTAAAAAGAATAGGGAGAATCTAAAGTCGGAATAGGGAAAGAGGAATAAGACAACAAAATGGGAAAGAGGAAGAGTGTTGGCATAAAGGCTGAGTTCATATAGAGTACAATGATGCTAAAGAAAGATGAAAATAGAATCTAGAACTCTAATCCCAAAGTAAAATAAAGAGAAAATAAAATGGCTCTTCTCTCTTTTTAAAAAGGTAAAGTAGTAGTAATAATACTAATTGAAAATAAAAATGCAATAATTAAACAGGTAAAATCAATTGAGGAGAAAAGAGAAAATAGAGCTTTTTAAAATTAAAATATGCAAAAAATTTAAAATGAAACAATAGAATGAGCAGCAGTGGAGGTCTTTCCCTCTCACGATTGATCTGTTTGGCACTTCTGTTTCCCGGTTGGGAGGGTTGTGCAGTTTCCTGTGTTCCACTGTTAAGGTGTGTCTTAATGTCTTTATTCTTTTGTGATTATACTATTGCCCATTTTTGAGTCATCAATTGGCTGGCAGTGTTTTAGAATTGACCTCTGAGACTAACCACTAGACCTCTGTAGCCTGTGCTTAGATCCTGCTACACTGTGGTTCTCCATACTGGTTTGTGGGGATGGGTAGCCCCAGATCTGACTCTCTGAAGGTTATTTTGCGCTCCGATCCCCAGATTCCATAAAAACAACCTTCCCCTGCAGACTCTCAGGATGTCCCCAATTGGGTGATCCTATGTATTGGGCTATCCTATGTATTGGGCTTAGCAATCAGAAGCTAGGGTCTGAAGAGTAAAGAGTTCTGTCTGTGCTCTCTCCTTCCCCACTCCTGTTGGAGCAGCCAGGACATTGTAATAACTCCCAGACTGTCTTTCTGCGTCAGATCAAAATGGGTTGTTTTCTAGAGCTCCCCTCGGATAATACCTCTGAGATCCCCCTTCCATATTTAGGGATCTAGCACTGCCCAACATCCTCGGACCTCTCCTGAAACAGCTTTCCTATAGCCCAGTTCCCACAGTGTGTGCCTCTCTGTTCTGTGGGGTAGGAGACCTCACCTTATCCCAGGCGAAAGTTGACCTTTCTGTATGGCATGTGCAGTTCCTCTGAGTCAGAGTGTCTATGCCGATTGGAGAGCGGTGTTCTGGATCCCCCGGCTGTTCAGTGGATGCTGCAGCTACCTTTCAGACCGCCATAGACATGCACTTCCCCCTGCAAGATGGCGCGGTCTCCACATTCCCGCTGGTGACTCCAGGAGACAAAAAGCCTATGGCAGTGGGGCTGCCGGGTCATGTAAGCTCCATCCAGCAGTCCCCCACCTTCTCCTGGATGATAACTGACTCTATAACTTGCCAAAAAACACTCCTAACTAACTGCTTTTCTCTTGCTGCTTTTAAGATTCTCTCTGTCTTTAGCCGTGGGCATCTTAATTATGATGTATCGTGGTGTGGGCCTCTTTGGGTTCTTCTTGATTGGGACTTTCTGTGCTTCCTGGGTTTGTTAGTCTGTTTATTTCATCAGATAAGGTAATTATTTCTTCAAAGAGGTTTTCAATGTCGTCTGGTTTGTGACTTGGAGCCTTGTTCCTCATGGCGGCCTCTGCAGGGAAGGCTATCCCTCTGATTAAAAACAAGGGCTCACATGGGTCTTGGACCAGCCTATTTTGCACTTCCACCTCTCCTACCAGTCTCAGTGTGTTTTCCTCTTTACTTCTCTGTTTTAGGACTTCTGTTTAGTCACCTTTCATATTGTTCTGCATGATGGTTGTTCTCTATTTTAGTTGTAATTTGGATGTGGCTGTAGGAGGTTGCAGATACCGGCATTTACCTATGCCACCAGCTTAGTTCTCTCTCCTTGATGCCCTTTTTTTTTAATATAATTTTGATTTTTTACAGAGAGGAAGGGAGAGGGATAGAGAGTTAGAATCATTGATGAGAGAGAAACATCAATCACTTGCCTCCTGCACGCCCCCTACTGGGGATGTGCCTGCAACCACGGTACATGCCCTTGACCAGAATCGAATCTGGAAACTTTCAGCCTGCAGGCCTACGCTCTATCCACTGATCCAAACTGGTTTCGGCTTTGATGCCTTTTCTTATTCCAATATCAAGCTGTTTTGATTAACATGTTCTTGTAGTATAGTTAGATATCAGTTATTGTGATACTGCCAACTAGTTTCTTCTTTGCCAAGATTGCTGAGGCTCTAAAGGAGATTTTTTTTGGGGGGAGGGTTCATATAAATTTTGGAATGTCTTTTATTTTTTTTAAATATATTCTTATTGATTTCAGATAGGAAGGGAATGAGAAAGAGAGATAGAAACATCAGTGATAAGAGTGAATCATTGATTGGCTGCCTCATGCATGTCCCCTAATTGGCATCAAGCCTGCAACCCAGTCATGTGTCCTTGAGTGGAATTGAGCCTGGGAATGTTCATTCCGAAGGCTGATGATCTGTATCAAACTAGCTAGGGCTGGAATGTCTGTTTTAGATCTGTGAAGTATGCTCTTGGTATTTTAATAGGAATTGTGTATAATCTATAGATTGCTTTGGGTAGTGTGGGTATTTTAATGATGTTAATTCTTCCAGTCCATAAGTATGATATATACTTCCATATTTGTATTTTCCACAATTTTATTTCTTTAGTATACTATAGTTTTCCAAGTATAGATCTTTTACCTCCTTTATTAAATTTATTTCTAGGCACCTGATTTTTTCTTGTTGCAATAGTAAATGGGAATTTTTCCCCAGTTTCTTTCAGTTCATTATTGGTGTATAGAAATACCACTGATTTCTGAATATTAATTTTGTATCCTGCTACTTTGCTGAATTAATTTATTAAATGCAGTAGTTCTTTTGGTGGGGTCTTTATGGTTTCCTATATACAATATCATGTCATCTGCAAATAATAGTTTTACTTCCTTCTATACAATTTGGATTTCTTTAATTTTTCTTATAGGATTGCTGTGGCTAGGACTACCAGTACTGTATTGAATAAGAGTGGTAAAAGTGGACATCCCCATCTTGTTCCTGGTCTTAAGGGAAACACTTATAATTTTTGCCCATTGAGAAGTATATTGGCTGTGGGTTTATCATATATGGAGTTTATTATATTGGGGTATGTTTCCTCTATTCCCACTTCTCACTTTGCTGAGAGTATTATCATAAATGGTAGTTGGGTATTATCAAATGCTTTTTCTGCATCTGGTCATGTGGCTTTTATCCTTTATTTGTTTATATGGCATATCATGTTTATGTGGCTCATTCTAGTAATAAGTCCCATTTGATCATGGTGTATGATCTTTTTAATATATTGCTGGACCTGGTTTTGTAATATTTTGTTGAGGATTTTAGCATCTATATTCATCAGGGATATTGACCTATAATTTTCTTTCTTTGTAATGTCTTTACCTGGTTTTGGAATTACAATAATTCTGGCCTTGTATAATGGACTTGAAAGCTTTCTCTCCTCTTGAATTGTTTGGAAGAGTTTAAGAAGCATAAGTGGAGGGGAGAAAAATGGCGGTGGAGTAGACAGACGTGTCTGGAGCTTTGTCACTGGGCAGAGGGAGAGAGAGCAGATGAGGGTCACACTGGGAGTGTTTGTTGGCAAGATAAGAGTCAGTTATCCTTCAGGAGAAGGTGGGGGACTGCTAGACATGACTCTCCTGGCTAGGCAGCTCTACTGCCATGTGGTTTTTGCCGGAGCCACCAGCGCGAATGCGACAACCGTGCCATCTTGCAGAGGGAGGTGGATGTCTGTGGTGGTCTGAAAGCTGCGACTGAAACACCCATCAAACAGCCGGGGACTCAGAACACCACGGTTCAATCGGCACAAACACAGACTCAGAGGAGATCCACACGGCACACAGAAAGGTCACATTTCGCCTGGGATAAGGTGAGGTCTCCTGTCCCGCAGAACAGAGATGCACACACTGTGGGAACCGAGCTGCAGGAAAGCTGCCTCTGGAGAGGTCTGCGGATGTGGGGCAAGGTCTGATCGCTAAGTGTGGAAGCAAACTCTCAGAGCTGTTGACATAGGGGAGCTCTGGAAAACAACTCATTTTGATCTGAGGCAGAGGGACAGCCTGGGAGTTATACAATGTCCTTACTGCAAAATCCCCACAAACCGGTTTTGAGAACCACAGGATAGCAGGATCTGAGCACAGCCTAGAGAGGTCCTGTGCTTAGTCTCAGAGGTCAATTCCGAAACACTGTCACCCAACAGATGACGCAGAAGTTGACTCTCACATAACCACAAAAGAATAAAAAGATTAAAACGCAACTCACAGTGGAATACAGGGAACTGCATAACCCTCCCGACTGGGAAACAGAAGTGCCAAGCATAACAATAGCAGAAGTGATGACCATTCCATTTTTTTTTCTTTATCCCTTTTTCTTTTTTTTACTTAATTTTATATTTTTTCATTTTTGCATATTTTAATTAAAAGACAAATTTTTTTCTTTCCTTTCTAATTGATTTTACCATTTTAATTACTACATTTTTGTCTTCAACTAGTATTAGTACTACTAGTAGTTTACCATTTTGGAAAAAAAAGAAGTGTCATTTTGTTTTCCCTTTATTTTACTTCAAGATTAGACTTCTACATTCTATTTTCATTTTCCTTTAGCATAATTTTACTCTTTCTCAACCCTAGCTTTATGCCAACACTTTCCTCCTAACATTCCCCATTTTCTTGTCTTGTTTTATTTTTCCCTTTTCCAACTTTAGATTCCCCTATTCTTTCTATTTACCTGGTTAAAATTTCACCCCACTTATATATCTAATTTCAAATGCCCTACTGCAAGTCTATACAAACCTCTCTGTTCTTGACATCGCTATCCAAAAAGTGTTTTTTCTTTATGATCATTGTTTCTCTTTGCCTGAAGAGTGATTATATTGATTTCTTGTACTTTTTTGGTGAGACTGCTTTAGCTTATTCTACTTGTTTTATTTTCCTTTTTGTTTGCTTTGTCTTAGTTTGTTTTTTATCTCTGTTTTCCCTCACCTCCCTCCATACCACTTGTTATTTGTACTTTGTATTAATCTCCAGGTACTATTTCTGGCATTTGTTGGGATTAGTGACTGTTCAGTTGGCATTTTCTCTTGACATCTATATTTTCTTGCCTTTGTCTCTTTAATCCTTTTCTCTCTCTGACTTCTTTCTCTTCCTCTTTCCTTCTCTTCTCCTTTTTACTTTATTTTTTGTTCATTTATTTATTTATTCATTTTCTCCCTCTCCCAATTTAATTTTGGCATTTCTTTCTTTTACTTTCTCCACATTTTCCTTTTCTTTTTTTCTACTTACCCCTAATTTGTCTTACATTGGTGTCACCTCATTTGTGATTATTAACAGCCTGAATACATTTCTACTCAGTGCCCTGTGTGTTGTACCTGATCGTGTTATACTTTGTATATTTGAATCAATGTAGAAGACAGAACTACATAACCAGACACCCAGAGAAGAAAGACCATGGGCAGTAAAACAAAGAGCCCACATAAGACAAAAAGGCATGTTTTACCAGAAAAGGAAGTAACTGAAATAGAAGCAGAAATAAGCCTGCCAGAGGAAGAGTTCAAAGAAATGATCATAAGGTGGATGAAAAGAATGGAAGACAAAAACGACAATATGTGTAAGAGCCAAGAATAAATGAAGACCCAAGAAGAAATGCAGAAGAAGCGAGAAAAATGCTAAAGATTGTACAAGAAATACAGAATCAACAAGAAGAAATGAAAATGACATCACTCCTATAAAGAACTCAATGGAAAGCATCAAAATTGGACTAGAACAAGGAGAGGACCACATCAGTGAGCTAGAAGACACGACAAGAAAAAATACCCAAGTACAGCAGCATCTAGAAAAAAAAGTTAAAAAGTAAGAGGAGACCGTAAGGAAACTTTGGGATAACATGAAACAATACAACATCTGCATAATTGGGGTTCCAGAAAGAGTGGAAACTGAAGAAGGATTAGAGAACCTCTTTGAAGAAATAATGACAGAAAATTTCCCCAGTATAGAAAAGAAAAAATCCACACAAATCCAAGAAGCTCACAGAGTTCCAAGCAAAATGAACCCCAACAAACCGACACCAAAGCACATTATAATTAAATTGGCAAACACTGACGACAAAGTAAGAATCTTAAAAGCAGCCAGAGAGAAACAGAAAGTTACCTACAAAGGAACCCCCATAAGACTAGCTACTGATTTCTCAACAGAAACTCATCAGGCCAGAAGGGAATGGAATTATATATACAAAGTCATGAAAAGGAAGGGTCTGAATCGAAGAATACTGTACCCTGCAAGACTCTCAATCAAAATGGAAGGTGAAATCAGAAGATTCACAGACAAAAAAGGACTAAGGGAATATATTACCACCAAACCAGCAATGCAAGAAATGTTAAAGGGTCTGCTGTACTAAAAGGAAATAGGATGCGAAGAAGGAGCTCGGGGGTAAGGACTAAAAATGGCAACAGATACGTACTTATCAATAATTACTTTAAATGTAAATGGAATAAATGCTCCAATCAAAAGACATAGGGTAACCGATTGGATAACAAAACATGATCCACATATCTACTGTTTGCAAGAAACCCACCTCAGGAAAAGAGATGCACACAGATTGAAGGTCAAGGGATGGAAGATGGTATTTCAGGCGAATGGAAATTTAAAAAAAGCTGGGGTTGCAATACTTATATCTGACAAATTAGATGTCAAAGTGAAGGACATAACAAGAGATAAAGAAGGCCACTCCATAATGCTTAAGGGAATAATCCAACAAGAAGAAATAACTCTGGTACACATATACGCACCCAATATAGGACCACCTAAATACATAAAAAAAAAACTGCTGGAGGATATCTAGGGAGAGATTGACAGCAATACAATCATAGTAGGAGACTGTAATATGCCACTGTCACCATAGGCAAATCCTCTAAACAAAAAATCATCAAAGAAACATCAATCCTAAATGACTCTCTAGACCCGATGGAATTAATTGACATCTTCAGAACATTTCAACCCAAAGCTAAAGGATATACATTCTTCTCCAGTTGGGTCATTTTCAAAGATAGGTCACATATTGGATCATAAGAAAAATCTCTTCAAATTCAAGAAGATATAAATCATATTAAGCATTTTCTCACACCACAGTGGCATAAAACTGGAAATCAAGTATAATAAAAACAATAGAAAGAAATAAAAAACATGGAGACTAAACAACATGCTACTGAACAATGACAGGGTAAACAAAGAGATCAAGGAGGAAATAAAAAACATCATGGCAACAAATGACAATGACAACACAACAATACAAAATTTATGGGACACAGTGAAAGCAGTCTTGAGAGGGAAGTTCATAGCGCTACAAGCCTACTGCAAAAAAAAACACAGGAAACAATGGTAATAAATTACCTAACCCTACAACTCAAAGACCTAGAAAGACAGCAACAAGAAAAGCCCAGTGTAAACAGAAGGAAGGAAATAGTAAAGATCAGAGCAGAGAGATACAACATGGAGACCAAAGAAAAAATTCAAAAGATCAACAAAACCAGGAGGTGGTTCTTTGAAAGGATAAACAAGATTGATGGACCTCTAACCAGGCTCACCAAAAAGCAGAGAGAGAAGACCCCAATAAACAAACTCAGAAATGAAAGAAGAGAAATAACAACAGATCCCGCCAAAATACAAAGGATTGTTAAAAAATGCTATGAACAACTCTATTCCAATAAATTGGACAACCTGCAAGAAATGGACCTATTCCTAGAAAAATATAACCATCTAAAACTCAATCAGATTCTAAACATTTCAATAGGCCAATAATTATAGATGAAATTGAAGCAGTCATGAAAAGGCTTCTAGCAAATAAAATCCCGGGGCCAGATGGCTACACAGGAGTTTTACCAAACATTCAAGGAAGAATTAAAACCTATCCTCCTCAGACTATTCAAATACATTTAAGAAGAAGGAACACTTCCAAACACTTTCTATGAAGCCAGCATCACCCTAATACTAAAACCAGATAAAGACAACACAATGAAAGAGTATTATAGACCAATATCTGTCATGAACATAGATGCCAAAATCCTCAACAAAATTCTAGCAAATCGGATCCAGCAGTACAACAGAATGATCATACACCAAATTGGATTCATCCCAGTAATGCAGGGATGGTACAATATCCGCAAATCATTAAACGTGATATCTCACATAAACAAATTGAGAGATAAAAATCACATAGTCATATGAATTGATGCAGAAAAAGCATTTGACAAAATCCTACACTCTTTCTTAATAAAAACTCACCAAAGTGGAAATAGAAGGATCATTTCTCAACCTCATAAAAACCATATATGATAAACCCACAGCTAACATCATACTCCATTGGCAAAAACTAAAACCATTTCCCCTAAAAACAGGAATAAGACAGGGATACCCACTCTCACCTCTCCTGTTTGACATTGTATTAGAAGTATTAGCCATTGCAATAAGACAAGAAGAAGAAATAAAAGGCATCCAAATTGGAAAAGAAGAAGTAACGCTGTCCTTCTTTGCAGATGACATGATACTGTACATAAAGGACTCCATTCCAAAACTAATTGACTTAATAAATGAATTCAGCAATGTAGCAGGATACAAAATTAATGCTTAGAAGTCTATGGCATTTCTACACACTAATAGTGAAATTACAGAAAGAGACTAAAAAAGCAATCCCATTTACTATAGCATCAAAAAAATTTAGATACCTAGGAATAAACCTATCTAAGGTAAAATATATGTAGAAAACTATAGGACATTGGAAAAAGAGATAGAGGAAGATCTTAACAGATGGATGAGCATACCATGCTCATGAATTGGGAGAATCAACATCATTGAAATATTCTCACTACCCAAAGCAATCTTTAGATTCAATGCACTACCCTTTAAAATTCCAACGACATACTTCATAGATCTAGAAAGAATTCTTCATAGATTCATCTGGAACAAAAAAAAAGATCACGAATAGCCACAGCAATTCTGAGAAAGAAGAATAAAGTAGGTGGGATCTCAAAACCAGATTTCAAACTATATTACAAAGCAACTGTTCTCAAAACAGCCTGTATTGGCATAAGAATGGACGGATAGACCAATGGAATAGAATAGAGGACCCAGATATCCACCCAAACCGCTATGCTCAACTAATATGTGACAAAGGAGGCATGAACATACATTGGAGTCAAGATAGCCTCTTCAACAAATGGTGTTGGGAAAATTGGACAGATACATGCAAGAAATGAAACTAGATCACCAACTTACACCAAATACAAAAATAAACTCAAAATGGATACAGGACTTAAACATTAGAAATGAAACCATAAAAAATATTAGAGGAATCCAGAGGCAGCACAATCTCAGACATATGCCGAAAGAACTTCTTAACTGATACTGCTCCAAAGGCAATGGAAGCTAAAGAAAAAATAAGCAAATGAGACTACATCAAAATAAAAAGCTATTGAACAGCAAAAGAAACCATCAACAAAATAGTAAGAAAGACCATTGTATGGGAGAATGTTTACAAATGTTATCACTGATAAAGCTTTAATCCGTAACATCTACAGCCAAATTATACAACTTAAACAAAGGAAGAGAAACGATCCAATAAAAAAATGGGCAACAGATCTAAATAGAACCTTTTCGAAAGAGGCTAAGAGACACATGAAAACATGTTCAATGTCACTAATTATCCGAGAGATGCAAATCAAAATGACAATGCAATACCATCTTACACCTGTGAGTATGTCATTCATGAACAAGTCAACGAATGACAAGTGTTGTTGAGAATGCGGAGAAAAAGAAACACTTATGCACTGTTGGTGGGAATGCAGACTGGTGCAGCCACTGTAGAGAACAGTAGAGTTTTCTTAAAAAACTAAAAATGGATCTCCCATTTGACCCGGCAATCCCATTCTTAGGAATTTATCTTAAGAAATTACAGACACCAATCAGAAAGGATTTATGCACCCCTATGTTCATTGCACCACAATTCACAATAGCTACAATTTGGAAACAGCCTAGGTACCCATCAGTAGATGAGTGGAGCAGAAAACTGGTACATCTACACAATGGAATTCTAAGCTGCCATTAAAAAGAAGGAATTCTTACCATTTGCAGCAACCTGGTTGGAACTGGAGAGCCTTATGCTTATTGAAATAAGCTAGTCAATGAAGGAGAAGCACCACATGATCTCACTCATTTGTGGATAATAAAGAACATTGTAAACTGATGAACAAAGAGATAGATACAGAGGCATTAAAGCATCAAAGAGACTGTGATATTATAGCAGGAAGATTAAGGAGAGGTGGGGTAAATAAGAGATGAATCAAAGGACTTGTATCTATGCATATAAGCAAAACCAATGATCATAGACAGTGGGGGGTTGTGTTATGCCTGGGAGGGAGGAGGGGTAATGGGGAGATATGTATACATGTAACACAATAAAAAAAAAAGCATAAGTGTTAGGTTTTCTTTGAATATTGTTAAAATTTACCAGAGAAGCCATCTAGTCTTGGACTTTAATTTGTTGGAAGGTTTTTTGGTTTCTTTCTTTCAATTACTCCTTTTATTTCATTAATTATACTATCTATTCAGATTCTCTGATTCTTCCTTATTCCGTTTTGGAAGATTGTACTATGTTTTAGAAATTTATCCTTTTCTTCCAGAATGTTCAATTTGTTGGCATATAGTTTGTCCTAATATATTCTTACAATCCTTTGTATTTATTTGGTATCAGTTGTTACTTCTCTTTTATTTATATTGTCCTCTTTTTTTTTTTTCTGTATGTGTCTGGTAAAAAGTTTGTCAATCATGTTTACTAATATCTTTTCAAATAAATATTTCTTAGTTTCATTGCTCTTTTGTATTGCGTTTTTAATCTTCTTTTATTTCTGCTCAGATCTTTTTTATTTCCTTCTACTTACTCAAGGCTTTGTTTTTTGTTCTTTCTCAAGTTTCTTTAATGTTAAAGTTAGATTAAGTTTTTTCTTGTTTCTGGAGATATCCTGTAATGCTATTAATTTCCTTTCTAGGACTGCTTTTTGTTCTATGGCATAGATTTTGGATTCTTGTGTTCTCTGTTGCTTCAAGGTATCTTTTGATTTCTTCCTTGTCTCATTGTTGACAAATTCATTGTTTACTAGCATCTTATTTCATCTCTATGTTTTTATCTGTTTTTCAGTTTTTTATTTTATTTTTATTTTTTACTAATGTTTTACATATATACAGATCTTCCCATTACCCCCCTACCCCCCAGTCCCAGGCATACCCTAATCCACAGGGTCTTATGTTCATAGGTTATGCTCATATGCATGCATACAAGTCCTTTGGTTGATCTCTTAACAACCCACATCTACCTAACCTTCCCATCTAATTTGACAGTCTGTTTGATGCTTTACTGCCTCTGTATCTCTCTTTTTGTTCATCAGTTTATTATCCATAAATCAGTGAGATCATGTGACATTTTTCTTTCATTGACTGTCTTATTTCACTTGTTTAATACTCTCCAGTTCCATCCAGGTTGCTGCAAAGGGTAAGAATTCCTTCTTTTTGATGGCAGCATAGTATTCCATTGTGTAGATGTACTATAGTTTTCTGATCCACTCATCTGCTGTTTCTAAATCTTAGCTATTGTAAATTCACTGCTATTAATATAGGGGTGCATATATCCTTTCTGATCGGTGTTTCTAGTATCTTAGGATATATTCGTAGCAGTGAGATTACTTGGTCACATGGGTGTTCCATTTTTAGTTTAATGAGAAAACTTTATACTGTTCTTTACAGTGTTTGCGCCAGTATCCATTCCCACCAGCAGTGCATGAGGGTTCCTTTTTCTCTGCATTCTCAGCAACACTTGTCATTTGTTAATTTGTTGATGATTGCCATTCTGACAGATGTGACATGGTATCCCATTGTTGTTTTGATTTTTATTTCTCAGACAATTAGTGATTTTGAGTATGTTTTCATGTGTCTCTTGGACTTCCTTCTGTCATATTTTGAAAATATTCTATTTAGGTGTTCCCATTTTTTTATTGGATCATTTAATCTCCCTTTTATTAAGTTCTATAAGTTGTCTGTAAATGTTGGAGATTAAACCTTTATTTGTTTTGACATTTCCAAATATGTTCTCCAGTACAGTGGGCTTTCTTGTTTTTTTGTTGATGTTTTCTTTCACTGTGAAAGAGCTGTTTATTTTGATGTAGTCCCATTTGTTTATTTTCTTTTTAGCTTCCATTGCCCTAGGAGCATTATCAGTGAAGAAGTCCCTTTAGCATATGTCCGAGATTTTGCTGCTTTTGAATTCACTAGTATTCCTATGGTTTTCCATCTTAAGTTTACGTCCTGTATACATTTTGAGTTCATTTTGTATATGGTCTAAGTTCATTTTTTTCATGTATATATACAATTTTCCCAACACCATTTATTGAAGTCTATCTTGACTCCATTGTATGTTCATGCTTCCTGTATCAAATACTAATTGAGTATACTGGTGTGGGTCGATATCTAAATTCTCTATTCTCTTCCATAGGTGTATATGTTCTTGTGCCAGTACCAGGCTGTTTTGAGAACTGTGACTTTGTAATATAGCTTGAAATCTGATATTGAGATCCCACCTAGTTTATTTTACTTTCTCAGGATTGCTGTGGCTATTCAGGGTCTTTTTTGTTCCAGATGAATCTTTGGAGAGTTCTTTCTATATCTGTTAAATATGACATTTGTATTTTAATGGGGAGTGCATTGAATCTATAGATTGCTTTGGGTAGCATGGTCATTTTAATGATGTTGATTCTCCAAATCCATGAGCATAGTATGCTCTTCCATCTGTTTGCATCTTCCTCTATCTCTTTTTTCAGTGTCTTGTAGTTTTCCATCTATAGGTCTTTTACCTCCTTAGTTAAGTTCATTCCTAGGTATTTTAATTTTTTTCGTGCAGTGGTAGATGGGTTTGCTTTCTTACTCTCTGTAAGTTCATTATTTGTGTATAGAAATGCCATATATTTATTTGCATTAATTTTGTATCCTACTTGATTGCTGAATTCATTTATTATGTCCATTAGTTTTTTTATGAAGTCTTTCAGGTTTTTTATGTACAATATCTTGTCATCTGCAGATAAAGCCAGTTTTACTTCTTTTTCAATTTGGATGTCTTTTATTTCTTCTTGTCTAATTGCAATGGCTAATACTTCTAGTCTATGTGAAACAGGAATGGTGAGAGTGGTGTCTTGTTCCTGTTCTTAGGGAAAATGGCTTTAGCTTTTGACCATTGAGTATCTTGTTAGCTGTGGGACATCATATATGGCTTTTATCATGTTGAGGTATGATCTTTCCATTTCCAACTTGTTGAGAGTTTTTATGAAGAAAGCATGTAGACTTTTGTCAAATGCTTTTTCTACATCAATTGATACGACTGTGTGATTTTTATCTCTTATTTATGTGATGTATCACATTTATTGATTTGAGGATATTGCACCATCCTTGCATACCTGGAATAAATCCTACTTGGTCATGGTGTATGGTCTTTCTAAGGTACTGCTGGTAAATTCGATTTTCTAGAATTTTGTTGAGGATTTTAGCATATATGTTTATGGATATATTGGCCTGTAATTTTCTTTCATTGTGTTGTCTTTATCTGGTTTTGGTATTTTGGTGATGCTGGCTTCATAGAATGAGCTTTGAAGTTTTCCTTCCACTTTAGTTTTTTGGATTACTCTGAGGAGGATACATTTTCATTCTTCCTTGAATGTTGTAAAACTCCACTGTTTGTAGTCATCTGGCCCTCAGTTTTTGTTTGCTGGAATCTTTTTGATGACTGTTTCAATGTCTTCCATAGTCATTGTCCTTTTGAGATGTTTAGATTCTTCCATATTAAGTTTAGGAAGATTATATTTTTCTAGGAATATGTCCATTATCTGCATGTTGTCCAGTTTGTTGGAATAGAGTTATTCATAGTATTTTTTAACAATTTTCTGTATTTCTGTGGGGTCTGTTGTTATTTCTCCTTTTTCATTTCTGATGTTGTTTATTTGGGTTCCCTCTCTTTGCTTCTCGGTGAGCCTGGGTAGAAGTCCATCAACCTTATTTATCCTTTCAATGAATTAGCTCTTGGTTTTCTTATTCTTTTGTACTATTTCTTTGGTCTTTGTCATTTATCTCCACCTTGATCTTTACTATTACCTTCCTTCTACTTACATTGGATTTTCTTGTTGCTCTCTTTCTAACTCTCAGTTGTAGGTTTAGGTAGTTTATTACCATTGTTTCTTGTTTGCAGTAGGCTTGTAGAGCTATGAACTTCCCTCTCAATACTGCTTTTGCTGTGTCTCATAGATTTTGTATTGTTGTGTTTTCATAGTCATTTGTTGCCATGATGTTTTTTATTTCTTCCTTCATCTCTCTGGTTACCCAGTCGTTTTTTAATAGCTTGCTGTTTTGTCTCCTTGTGTTTGATTTCTTTGTGTTGTTTTTATTGTAGTTCATTTTCAGTTTTATGCCACTTGATCTTAGAAGATGTTTGATATGATTTCTATCTTCTTTAATTTGAAGAGACTTTTCCTGTGACCCAATATATGGTCTGTCTTTGAAAGAGACCCATGTGCACTTGAGAGGAATGCATATTCTGTGGCTTTGAGGTTAAATGTTCTGAAGATGTTAATTCCTTAATGAGTCATTTAGGATTGATGCTTCTTTGCTGATTTTTTGTTTAGAGGAATTGTCCAGTGATGACAGTTGGGTATTAAAGTCTGCTACTATGATTGTATTGCTGTTATTCTCTCCCTTAATACCCTCCAGTAGAGTTTTTATATATATATATATAGTTCAGTGCTCCTGTATTGGGTGCCTATATGTTTACCAGAGTTATTTCTTCTTAATGGATTGATCCCTTTAATATTATGAAGTGCCTTCCTTATCTCTTGTTATGTCTTTCACTTTGAGATCTAATTTGTGAGATATAACTATTGCTACACCAGCTTTTTTTTTTCATTTTCATTTGCCTGAAAAACTGTTTTCCATTTCTTCACCTTATTTCTGTGTATGTCTTTTTTTCTGAGGTAAGTTTCTTGTAGACAGCAAATATATGGGCTATGTTTTCTTATCTAATCCGTTACCCTCCCCCCCCCTTTTTTTGGAGCATTTTATCCATTCACTTTTAAGGTTAGTATTGATAGCTACTTATTTGTCACCATTTTTATTCTTTACCCCTATGTTCCTTCTTCGCTTTCTATTTCTTTCTTCCTTGTTTTCTTTTTCTTTTCTTTTTTTTTTTTTTAAATAGGAGACCTTTTAGCATTTCTTGTTTTGCTGGTTTTGTGGTACTATATTCCCTTAATCCTTTTTTGTCTGTGAAGCTTCTGATTTCACCTTCAATTTTGATTGATAGCCTTGCTGTGTACAGTATTCTTTGATTCAAGCCTTTTCTTTGCATAACTTTGTATATTTCATTCCATTCCCTTTTGGCCTGGTAAGTTTCTCTTAAGAAGTAAGTCGCTAGTCTGATGGGTTCCTTTGTAAGTAACTTTCTATTTCTCTCTGGTCTCTTTTTAGATTCTTACTTTATCGTTGGTGTTTACCAATTTAATTATAATGTGTGTTGGCATCAGTCTTCTAGGGTTCATTTTACTTGTGACTCTATGAGATTTTTGGATTTGTGTGGGCTTTTTTTTTCTCTATCAGGGATGTTTCTGTCATTAATTCTTCAAACAGGTTTTCTATTCCTGCTCAGTTTCCTCTCCTTCTGGAATTCTTATTTTTGGATGGTGTTTTGGTTTATGTTGTACCAAAGTTTCCTTCAGCTCTTCCTGCTTTTTAATTTTTTTCTAGAAGCTGTTCTACTTGGCTACTTTTTCCTATCTTCTCTTCTAGCTCACTGATGTGGTCCTCTGCTTCTTCTAGTTCAATTTTGATGCTTTTTATTGACTTCTCTACAGCAACAATGCCATTTTTTATTTTTTGTTGGTTTTTCATTTCTCTTGTTTCTTATATTGTTGAATTTGTCTTCTATTCTTTTCAGCCACCTTATGACCATTTCTCTAAATTCTTTCTTTGGGCGATTGCTTGCCTCCTTTTTCTTTACTTCCCTTTCTGATGATGCCCTCTTTTCTTTCACATGTGGGTTGTTTCTTTTTCCCTCCATGGTCTTTATTCTCCAGGTATCTGGTTATGTATTTGTCTCTTCATGCACTGATTTAAAGGCACAAAATACAACACAACCAGGTACAATGCCCAAGTCCCTGAACAGAAATGTTTTCACAAGATTAATAGCCACAAGTTAAGTTGACCACCAGAGAGAGACTAATTAGGGTATAGGTGAGAAAGAAGAAGAGAGAAAAGAAGGAGAAAGAAATAAAGAAAAGGAATGGTTGCCAGAATGAAATTGGGAGAAGGGAGAAAAAGAACAAATAATGTAAGAGAGAAAAGAAAGAATAAGAAAAAGAAGTACAACAAATTATATATACGGGGAGAAATCTCCAAAAGAACTGCCCCTAATCTCAACAATTGCCAGCAACAAGTACCTGGATTTTAATAGAAACTACAAACAACAACTAATGTCAAGCAAGGCTAAGGAAACAGAAGTAAAAAACAAACAAAAACAACGCAAAAAAAAAAAAACACCAACAAAACCAAAAGAATAAGCAAAACAGTCTCACAAAAAAAGTATAAAAAATCCATATAATCAACATTTAAGCAAGCCACACCAAAAGAACAGAGAGAGATAGTTTTTTATATAGTGAAGATAGAGAAGAGAGAGGTGTATATGGACGTGGAGCAGGGGATTGGAAATTAGATATATAAGTAGGGTGTAATTTTACAGGGGGTAAAAGAAAGAATAGGGGAAATCTAAAGTAGGAAAAGTGTAAGAGAAACAGCAACAAAAGGGGAAATTTAGGAAGAGACTGATGGCATAAAGGTTATGTTGTGATAGAGTAGAATGACACTAAAGCAAAGATGGTAATAGAATGCAAAACTAATCCCAAAGTAAAATAAAGAGAAAATAAAATTACACTTTTTTTTGAAACAGGTAAAATTGTAGTAGCAATAATACTGATTAAAAATAAAAATGTAATAATTAAAAAGGTAAAATACAGTGAGGAAAACAGAAAAAAACATTAGTTTCTTAAGTAAACAATGAAAAAATTAAAAATGAAAAAAAAATTCAGAATGTGCAGTAGTGAATATCATTCACTTTCTCTGTTGTTCTGTTTAGCACGACTGTTTCCCAGTCAGGACAGTATTATAGCTCCCTGTATTCCACTGGTTCTCAGTGTTGTAAGCCAGTCCTTGTTTTTAAGCATGGAGTGTGTCTTAATCTCATCATTCTTTTATTTGTGATTACACAAGATTCAATTTGTAAGTCAGCCCCTGGGTGGCAGTGTTTCTGGATTGGCCTCCAAGATTATAGGTCCTCTCTAGCCTTTGCTTAGATCCTGCTTTTCCCTGTGGCACTCAATACCATTTTGTGGGACCCAGAGACCTCTCCTTATCCCAAGGAAATCTGACCTATCCATTTGCAGTGTAGAGCTCCTCTGAATCCAAGTGTTTCTGCCATTTGGGGATCGGTGTTCTGGGGTTCACAGAACACCGGTGGGTTCTGCAGTTGTACATTTTCAGGTTTCCAACAACATTTGAATTACCCCTTCAAAATGGCACCATCTCCACATCTGATCTGGTGGTTCCTTGAGAAAAACCCAGCTGAAATGGGGGCTGCCCGGTCAGGGGAGCCCTGTCCAGCAGTCTCCCACCTTCTCCTGGAGTATAGCTGTCCCTTAACTTGCCAACAAACACTCCCAGTGCAACCCTCAGCTGTTCTCTCTGTCTGCTAAGGGACACGGCTCAGGACACGTCCTACTATTCTGCTGCCATTTTTTCCCCTTTCTTTTCTCTTTAACCTTTGTCATTTTAATTAGGATGTATCTTGGTGAGAGCCTCTTTGAGTTTATCTTATTTGGCACTCTGTTATTTATCTACTTGTGTGTCTTTTTTCTTCACCAGTTTAGAAAATTTCTCTTTCATTGTTTCTTCAAATAAGTTCTTGATCTTTGCTCTCTGACTTCTCCTTTTGATACCTCTATACTGCAAATGTTGTTAGCTTCATGTTGTCCAAAGTTCCCTTAAATGATCCTCATTTTTTAAATTCTTTTTCCTTTTTGCTGCTATGACTATTTTTTTCTTCTACCTTTTCTTCCAAATTTTTGATTTGATCCTTTGCTTCATTCAATGTACTCTTTATTCCTTTCAGTTTATTCTTGATGTCAGATATGGAATTTTTTTCATGAGAAAACAATTTTAATTATCTGTATATCCTTTTTCATGCTGGTGTAGTTATCTGTAAATTTCTTGAGCATCTTTATAACTCTATATCTGATAGGTTGCTTACCTCCATTTCATTTAGCTCTTTTTTTCTGGAGATTTCTTCTTTCATTTGGGTTGCTTCTTTGTGTTTGTCTCTATAAAGTAGATCTGCTATGACTCCAAGTCTTCCTGGGTTGTCCTTATGTACTAGTTGTCCTGTGGAACCCAGTGGTGCAGTCGCCTTTATCTAATCTGTGTGCTCTAACGTTTTTCTTTGTATGGTTTTGTGGACCTTCTGTTGTAATTGAGTCTTGATTCCTGGTGGCCGGTTTGTACATGGGATTCATTCTCAGACTGGCTAACTGTGAAGCTTGACCCCGACATGACATGTGAGCTGCTGCGCAGGTGCTGCTGTGATCTTTCTTTGGGTTTGTTGATGAATTTTGATGGAGCCTGCTCTGATGTTGTTTGAAAATGGTCATTTGGTGTATTGGTCCCTCTTAGGAGGGACTCTGGTGTAGGCCAGTGTCAGATAGCACCCTTGGCAACCTATTTCAAGCTACTAGTGATGCATAGTTTGTGCCACTCCTGGTCTTGTGCATGCAAAAGACAGGACATAGGAATTTCATCACATCTGGAATCACAGTGAGGTCATTGTTCCCTTCTTTTTTTTTCATTATACCAATTACTTTTATACTAGAAGCCCAGGACACAAAATTCATGCATGGGGGTGTGTGTCCCCCAGCGCAGCCTGCACCCTCTCCAATCTGGGATCCCTCTCACAATCTAGGATTGTTGGTTCCCAACTATTTGCCTGTTTGCCTTACCGATTGCCCTAACCACTTCTTACTGCCAGCCTGATCACCCCCTAACTACTCCACTGCCAGCCTGTTTGATGCCTAACTGCTCTCCTTCAGCCCTGGTTCCCCCTCCCAACTGCTCTCCCCTGCAAACCGGGGTGCTCCCCAACTTCCCTTCTTTGCCACCCTGATCACCCCTAACTCTCCTTCCCTGCAAGCTTGATTGCCCCCAACTGCCATCCCTTGCAGTCCTGGTCCCTCCCATCTGCCCTCCTCTTCTGGCCTGATTGCCCACAACTGCCCTTCCTTACAGGCCTGATCCCTCCCAACTGCCCTCCATTGTTGGCCATCTTATGGTGGCCATCTTGTGTCCACATGAGAGCATCCATCTTTGACCACATGGAGGCAGTATTTTTGTGTGTTGGAGTGATGGTCAATCTGCATATTACTTTTATTACATAGGATTGTTCTTTTAGATGGAGTCAGGTAGTTCTGGTAAGGTTCTTCTACTTTTATTTTTTGCTCTCAAATTTCTCTCTTCTTTCATCTGAATCACTTATGTATTTCTATCTTTGAAATTTAACTTTTATCCACCTGGTCTGTTTTATTTCCTAGCTTTCTAGTTTATATATTCTTCATCTCTATTTTTTTCACTTCTTTTTCTTTTCTTCTTAAGTGTGTGTGTGTGTGTGTGTGTGTGTGTGTGTGTGTATACATATATATGTTTCTTTTACTAATTCCAGAGAGGAAGGGAGAGGGAGAGAGAGAGATAGAAACATCTTCTGTACATAAAAGCCTAAGCAACAGTTACTGCAGAATGACCAGTTGCTATTATGTGCAACCAGGATGCAGATGCTCAACACAGAAACTGTGTGTATCCCTTGGTGGTCACTGCGCTTCATAGGGGATTTCTGGTCAGCCAGAAGGCAGGCTCACTGTTGGCAAGACAGCGACGGTGGCAGAGCCTCTCTGCTTTTGCAGCATCGTTAAGGAGCAGCACAAGCAGGTGACCAGTAAGGAGAGAGTGGTTCCGGAAATGTAAGAGAGCACAGGCCAGGCTGAGGGACTCCCTGTGCTCCCTTCCTCCCCGTGCATGAATTTCATGCATCAGGCCTCTAATGAATGATAAGAGAGAATCATTGATCCATAGCCTTCTGCACACTCCATACTGGGGATGGAGCCTGCAACCTGGGCATATGGAATTGAACTGTGACCTTCTGGTTCATAGGTTGGTATTCAAACACTGAGCCACAGTAGCTGGGCTGTTCTTTTATTCTTCATTCCCTTTTTAAAAAAACCTCACTGGAGGATATTTTTTCATTTATATTTAGAGAGAGTTGAAAAGCGAGAAAGACATCGATTGGTTTTCTTCTGCACAGGGCCCCGGCCCTGCAACCAAGTTACATGTTCTTAACAGAAATCAAACCTGAGACCCTTCAGTCTGCAAACTGATGTTCTATCCATTGAGCTAAACTGGCTAGGGCTATTCTTCATCTTTTTTATTGAGGTTTTCTATTTCGTTCTTTTCTGTTGTTTCAGTTTTATTGGTAAAGTAATCCTTTTCTTAAAAAATTTTTCTTTAAATATAGTTTTATTGATATTTTTTTTTTTACGGAAAGGAGAGAAGAGGGTTCATAGGTCGATGCCCAACCACAAACCATGTTGGGTGGGCTATTCTTTTTTATCCTTTATCTCTCTCTCTCTTTTTTTTTAATCCTCATCAGAGGATATTTTTCCATCGATTTTTTGAGAGTGGGAGAGAGAGGGAAAGACAGTAAAACATCAATGAGAGGAACATTGATCAACAGCCTCCTGCACGCCCCTACTGGGGATCAAGCCATCAACCAAGGTACACGCCCTTGACCAGAATTGAACCCAGGACCTTGTAGTCAGTGGCCCGATGCTCTATCCATTGAGCCAAATTGGTCAGTGCAGTAGTCCTTTTTTTCATAGATTTTATTTCTCAGTTCATAAAACTGCTTTTCTGAATTTTCATGTAACTTGTCGAGGTGGTTTTTGTTGTTGTTTGTTTTGTTTTCAGAACTGCAGTCTTGACTTCTGCAATTTCAATCACATATTTCATGTCTTTACATTTATTTTCTGGAAACATTTCCTCTTTTTGAGCTATTTTGTTACCTTGGTTTTTAATGGGTTATTTCTCTGCCTAGACACCTGAAGTGCAGGTTTTTATTTTCTCTTATTTATGTATCTATTGCCTCAGAGATCTCTGTTGGGTTGGTTTTGGCTGGGCCATGGAAAATGCCTTATAGTAATCCTTGGTGATGTGGGTGTCCCCTCTGTAATCAGGTTGCCTGTCTCAGGGCACCATTCCTTTGTGGGAGTATGGTGGACAATGGGGGTTCTGTGCCTCGAGAGCCTAGCACTTTCTCCTGCAACTAGATGCTGACAGCAATTTTGTTCTATCTGAGTTGTCCCAGATGTCTCAATTGGAACCCTTTGTGATGTGTGGTGGTGGGGTAGACTAGAAAGGCTTGTTTGTGCATTTATGGTTTTATTTTCCTTCCAGGAATGGCGGCTGCCAGAACTGGATTTCTCTAATACTCAGTCTGTAGATCTTTTCATCTACAATCCTACCTTGGATGATCTAGTTTGGTGTTGTTGCTTTAAATACTATCAATATCCTGATGTTGCATATTTATTTCTCCAGCTCAGATTTCTCTTCTGAACTTCAGACTCCTTTTATGTCTACTTTTCTATTAAAAGCTTCACTATATATCTAATAGGCATCTCACATTTTTATATACAAAACTAAGTTCTTAGTCACCCCACCCAATCCTGCTCCTGCCACCAGTCTGTATTTGAACTGTATTTGTTCAATTTGTTCAGGCCAAGTTCCTTGACTCACCTTTGATGCCTCTTATTCTCATAATCTCAACTAACCTGACAGCAAATCTTGTTTTCTCTATCTTCAGGTTAATATTTAGAATCTAACATTTAGATTCTAATATTTAGAATCTTTCCATCTCATTACCTGTGAATATCATCTCTCACAGCATCTATAGGGGTTTGAGCAGAACATGGTATCTGAGATGCTTAGAATTTGAAAATAAAAAGAGATCCTTTTTTTAAAAATATATTTTATTGATTTTTCACAGAGAGAATGGGAGAGAGATAGAAAGTCAGAAACATCGATGAGAGAGAGACATCGATCAGCCGCCTCCCACACGCCCCACAGTGGAGATATGCCCACAAGCAAGGTACATGCCCCCGACCGGAATCGAACCTGGGATCCTTTAGTCCGCAAGCCGACGCTCTGTCCACTGAGCCAAATCGGTCTCGGCAGAAAGAGATCTTCAAGGTCATCTAGACCAGTAGTTATCACACTCAGTTTGTCCCTCACTTTTCATGGAAGTTCCCCTGGGGCTACTGCTGGGACCAGTGGGAAGTTGAATGAGAGATATTTGGGTGCCCTTTCTCCCCTTCTACATCACAACAGAGAAGCTTGAGTTTTTTCTTTTGTACATGTTTGGTTTACTAAATTTAGTTGAAAAATGTTTTACTGCTTTGAAACATTTGAAAACTGCTGATGGAAATTGAACCCAGCACCCATGAGGCACTTCATTCAGTTTTTAAACATTGATATCAGAGATTTCCTTTTGCATACACTTGAGATCTCTTTTCTTGTAGCAGTTATTATTTTGTTGTGCTTGAGGGCCAATTAGTTCCCACCCTTTTCTCTTGTCATCTGGAGTGCTCATTAGTACCAGAATCCTACATAATAAAAGGCTAATATGCAAATCGACTGAATAGTGAAATGATCACCAGGAGGCAAACGCTCAATGTAGGACCTACCCCCTGCTGGTCAGTGTGCTCCCATAGGGGGAGCACCACTCAGTCAGAAACTGGGCTCACAGTTGTAAAGTGCAGCGGTGGTGGCAGTAGCCTCTCCCACCTGCACAGCAGTGCTAAGAATGTCCGACAGCCAGTAGTTGGACATCCTCTGAGGGCTCCCAGAGTGTGAAAGGGTGAAGGCTGGGCTGAGGGATGCTCCCCCACCCCAAAGTGCACGAATTTTGTGTACCAGGCCTCTAGTAATTTTATAATCTTCCTCTAACACAGCTCACTGTGCAAAGCCTAGGTGAAACCATGAGGCTGTGAATGCAGGTGCAATGAGTTGAGCCTCTGTATATCAGCTAAGGGGCTGGCTTTGTTCTGAGTGGCTGCAAAGTGGAGTCAGCATTTTTTGTTCTTTCTTTCTTTCTAGACAGTGGGCTTGAAGGCAGGAATTCCTTTAAATCAGTTTTCACTTTTGTGTAGGGCCCTACATATAAGCTTGTAGTCATGGGGCCTAAGAGAAGAAAACAGATTTGGGAGCGTGTTGCTAGAGTGAGCAATGTTTTGTGGCTGATTAGATATTCAAGGGCTGGAGAGGAAAGATTGAAGATTCCTTTGGTTTGAAGACTTGTCTGGAGATACTTGGTGAGAGGTGTCATGAAGAGAGGCAAGGCTTTTGGAGGCTGGCAGCTTGTAATCTGGGACATCAGTTCTCAGCAGCTACAGTTCCAAATCCAAATACTCATGTCATGCTGGCAGGAATATCTGGAGCCCAAAAAGTCAGACTAAGTACACAGCAGGATGATTTTAGGAAATATATATTGATGGCCCCATAGGGAATCCTGGGCTAGTCGGAAATATTGACCACTCATTTGTTTGAGACCGAGATTTGAAGCTAATTTGTTTTTCAGTTATGAGGTCAAGGCAAGAGCCAGTATCTGATACAAATAATTACAATTACTTTTATTTCCAGGACACATTATCTGGTTGGTTTGATGTCAACTAACACTAACACGGGCTGCATGACTTATCCAAGTCACACATATAATAAGTGACAGAGCCAGGGCTGACTCAACATCTATGCCTCCTTCAGTGACCTTGTTACCTTGCATATTCAAAGTAACAGCTGTTATCCAGCAGGAGGAATGGAGGCTGGAGTATGCAACTGGATGGGAACCTGACAAGATGTCAGACCTTGTAACCACACATTATGCTTTTGTCAGCTCAGCATCTTTGAACTCACAAAATAACATGTAAAATTCTAAATTTTAGTAAAGAGCTTTCACACTAGTTATCTTCCATGATTCTCATAATGACATTGAGTAAATATTACCTGCATGTTACGGGTGAGAAAATGCAAATATGGGGAGTTAGATTTGGTGAAGGCTACACAGTTAGTAAGCTGCAAATAGGACCCAGGGCTTTGAAATGTTAGTCCAGGGCTCTTTGTTTCATGGGGAAATCATAACTTGTTATTGATAAGGAAAGCAATAAAAATTAGTAGTAAAGTTGCTTGAGTTGGGGAAAGGGATGTATCTAGGTGGTGGAGACTAACATACAATTCCTGTATCTTAAGCAGTTTCTGTGTTTTTTTCTAATTCCTTTAATTGGTAATGTCCGGCCTATCAGATATGGGACCCAATCAATCTTTTTCCTTCATTATTGACTGATATTACCACTATGGAAAGTTGCTAACATTAATTTTACACTAATTTTTATTTTTAGAAAAAGGTTTTCCCATTTCCAGAAGTTAGCCAAGATGAACTTAATGAAATCAATCACTTTGTGGGACCCATAGAAAAATTCTTCACTGAAGAAGGTATGTATGATTTTCTTTACCATTACCAATTTCCATTTTAAAATAATCTGATAATTTGACATTTATATTAGAAGTTATTTAAGAGGGGAAGTTCTCTGGAGTATCATTAATCATAGGGAAATAGTGTCTGTTGACAGTATTTTGCTTTAAGGATTATTCCAATGGCTGTTTAATTACACTTCAATGTTTCTCAATATATCTGTGAAGGACCACTTTTAAATATTTCCAAAAAGTTGACACTTTTATAAAATACCATAACAATGCACAACTAGAAAAATGAAATGGAATGAACAAAACAAAACCAAGGACTTATAAAATATAAGTCCATATGTGGTTGGTTGAGTAGCAATGTAAAATTGTTGCAAATGCTTCTAAAAGTTTGCTCTTGATTTGGTACTTAGCGTATTATGAATTAAGAATAGTTTGTGGACCAGCAGTAGGCTGCCAACTGCAGATTGAGGGTACCCTTTCCTTAGGGTATGGTCAGCCAACCTTGAGGAGCTCCCTGAGGATCAGTGATGCTAGATTGATAGCAGTGCTCCTCAAACTGAGGATGCCCAGAAATTCTTGTTTATATGGCTTTTATTTAGAAATATGTGCCCTATTAGAAATTAAAACTGAGAAATTTAACATAATGAATACTTTGAAAAAAATAACAACTCATTACATATTACATCAACAATATTTTTAATGAAAACTAATAGGTCCAAAAAATAGTAAAGAATGGTATATATATATTTTTTAATATATTTTATTGATTTTTCATAGAGAGGAAGGGAGAGGGATAGAAAGTCAGAAACATCGATGAGAGAGAGACATCGATCAGCCGCTTCCTGCACACCCCACACTGGAGATGTGCCCGCAAGCAAGGTACATGCCCCTGACCAGAATAGAACCCGGGACCTTTCAGTCCGCAGGCTGACGCTCTATCCACTGAGCCAAACCAGTCTCAGCATATTTTGGTGTTTTTTTTTTTAATCTTTTGAATATTTTATCCTGTCTTGTTCCTGTTCTTAGGAGAAATGGTTTTAATATTTGACCATTGAATATGGTGTGGGCTATAGATTTGTCATATAAGAGTTTTATTTTTTTGAGGTCTGATCGCTCTATTTCCATGTTGCTGAGAGTTGGTGTTTTTTTTTTTTTTTAATCAAAAAAGGGTATTTTAGGAAGAACCAAGATGGCAGCATAGGTACACGCCTATACTCGCTGCCTCCCACAACCACATCAAAATTACAACTAAAATACAGAACAACTATCATCCAAAACCCCCAGAAAGCTGGCTGAATGGAAGTACTACAGCTAGAGAAGTAAAGAAGAAAGCACACTGAGAATGGTAGGCTATGTCCAGAATGGGCTGGTCCAGCAGTCAGGTGTGCCACTTTTTTAATCCGGAGGGAGATCACCTCTTTGGAGGCCACCTGGAAGACCGAGGGCTCCCATACTCACACCAGAACTCCATCCCAGGGTTCCAGAGCTGGCAAAAGAAGTCCCTATGGGCAGTAAAATCTACAGACTGTAAAAACCAGGGCTGATTGGGGCTGAGTGACACATAGGCTACTGCAGACCCAGCTGCTCCTCTTAAAAGGCCAGTATCTAGAACTGAACTTACAAGTTCCCACTTGCTCTGACCTCCAGTGCCAGGAGAGGCTCTGGGGGACCCAGACACATATGGGGAGAAACTGGACTGTCTGGCATTGGGGCAGGAACGTGGGGGTGGCTTTCTTCCAGATGGAAGTCTCCCAGAGGTCATTGTTCCCCTGCTGGGAACTCTCCAATAGAGGGCTAATTGGTAGCCATTTCTGTCTTTTCCACTCTGGTGATTCCCTGAAACCCTGTGTAATGGGGTGACCGACAGACAACCACCAGACAGTCAATTAGAAAATTTAGGAAGCCTTTATTACGAACTCAAGTCTGGGCTCACGGTTCCACTGACAAAGCAGGGAAACACGAGAGCCCCGAACCTCTGCAGTAAGTGCCTTTTATCCTCAGCGCAGGAGGACTTGGCAAATTTTAATTGGCTAAGCATTAGTAAATTTCATATACTGACGCCTTGTCTAAGCTTTTTGCAAGTAAGCAATCTAGATAACGGTTGTCCTTGCGGTTGTTTGTAAAACTTTATGGCTTCTCAAGGCCGGGAGTGCCTTCAGGCACCTGGTGTTCTATGTCACAGAATGTCAGCTGAGAAAACCCCCCCGTTCCTTCTGCCTCCAGGCCTGAGGTCACCCTGACCCTGATTCATACTTTATGGGGAAACGCAGTCTGGTCCTTGCCCCTCCACATTCCCTACTGGACTTCTGGGGGAATCAAATCCTTGATTCCGACTGTTCCCACTCCCCCTTTGCTATGTATGGGTTGGTCACAACACCTGCCCACCCAATTTATAATCCCACCCAAGCTGTGTGTAGTGGCTTTTGCATATGAATGGTCTGTCCTTTTTCAGGCTAAAAATCTGTCAAATAAGTTGCAACTGGGACAGGGAGTCCCAAAGCTATCAATAAAAGCTCCACGACCCTGCACCAGCACCAGCCTGCCTTGCTTCATAGCTGAGCCTCATCTGGGCACTTCCAAACTCAATATAAAGAGGAAGAATCTGCAGATCTCTCTGTAGCTCCTGCTGGACAGCCCCAGGCAGTGGCTAACTCTCCACCTCCCTGGAGATCCAAGAGCCAGTGTACCCAGTGGTCAGTGTGAGACCATAGCAGATTACAAAACTTCACTTCCATAAATGACACACTCAAGGGGCAGATTCAGTGAGCACCAAAGCCTCACTGAAGTCCTGATCCATAAGGGTGTCTCTTGCACAGCAGCTTTCCCCCTATAGTTGCAGCTGGTCCCCATAGCCAAATGGCCTGCGGGTTAATTCCTCCCAGTGACACCAACAGCAATCAAGGCTCAACTATGACAAAACTGTGCACATAGACCACAAAGAGGTGCACCAAGAGTCTCCACCTCAGGTGATTGGGGAGGCTGATCCACTGGGCCCTATAGGACACCTGCTACACAAGGCCACTCTATCAACTGAAGGAGACTTAGTAGCTACCCAATACATAGAAACAAACAGGGAAGCAGCCAAAATGCAGAGACAAAGAAACATGTCACAAATGAAAGAAATGGAAGAAAGCAAACTACTGGATATACAATTCAAAACCAAAGTTAAAAGGTTACCCAAGAACCTTCTAGAAACCTCGAAGGAACTTAGTGAGACCTTCAAGGATCTTAGTGAAAATGCCAAAAAATGGGAAAGGACCAGTCAGAAACTAAGCATATAACTGACTGAAGTAAAGAATAACATACAGGGACTCAACAATAGACTAGAAGATCCTGAGAATCAAATCAATGATTTCAAGTACAAGGAAACAAAAAACACCCAACCAGAAGAGCAAAAAGAAAAAAGAATAAAAAAATATGAAGATAGTGTAAGGAGCCTGTAGGACAACTTCAAGTGTACCAGCATTCAAATAATGGGGGTGCCAGAAGAAGAAAGAGAGCAAGATATTGAAAACCTATTTGAAAAAATAATGACAGAATAGTTCCCCTACCTGATGAAATAAATAGACTTACAAGTTCAGGAAGTGCACAGAACCCCAAACAAGGAATCTAAAGAGGACCACAGCAAGACACATCATAATTAAAATGCAAAGGGCAAAAGAAAAAGAGACTCTTAAAAGAAGCAAGACAAAAACAGTTCCTACAAGGGAGTGCCCATATGACTGAAAGCTGATTTCTCAACAGAAACTTTGCAGGCCAGAGGGGAGTGGCAAGAAATATTCAAAATGATGAATATCAAGAACCTATAACCAAGAATAATCTATCCAGCAAAGCTAACATTCAGAATTGAAGGGCAGATAAAGAGCTTTGCAGATAAGAAAAAGCTAAAAGACTTTATCACAACCAAACCAATATTATATGAAATGCTGAAGGGTATTCTTTAAGAAGAGGAAGAAGAAAAAGGTAAAGATAAAAAAAATAAAAAGAACAAAATGATAACAAATACCTATCTATCAACTGAACCTAAAAATCAAATGATAAAAAATCTGATGAATAAACTGGTGAATGGAATAGAATCATGGGCATGGAAATGGAAAAGACTGATAATTCTCAGAGGGAAGGGAGTATAGGTGGGTACAGTAAGAGATTAGACAAAGAGCTTGAAAGTGTTGCTCTTGAATATTTTGAAATTGTCTGAGGAGAATCAGTGTTATTCTTTGATGTATAAACTGGTAAGTGGAATAGAATCACAGGTATGGAAATGGAATAGATTGATGATTCTCAGAGGGAAGAGGTTGTGGAGGGGCGCAGGAAAAGATTAGACAGAGATCTTATATACATGTATGCATTACCTATGGACATAGACAATAGGGTGGCAAGCTCCTGGAGTGGGGTGGGAACCTGGTGGAGGTGACCTATAGGGGAAAAATTCCCTGTGAACCAGTGTGGAACAGGCTCTTGTTTGTTGAAAGTTTTTTGATTACTGCTTCAATTTCATTAGTAGTTATCGATCTATTCAGTTTTACTGATTCTTCCTCATTTGAGTTTTTGAAGATTGTATTTTTATAAAAATATGTCCATTTCATCTAGGTTGTCCAGTTTGTTGGAATAAAGTTGTTTGTAGTATTTTTTTTTTTATAATCCTTTGCATTTCTGTGGGGTTGGTTGTTACTTCACTGCTTTCATATATAATTTTGTTTATTTGTGTCCTTTTGTGGTAAGCCTGGCTAGACGTTCATCAAACTTGTTTATCCTTTCAAAGAACTAGCTCTTGGTTTTATTGATCTTTTGGGGGTTTTGGTCATTTATTTTCACTCTGATCTTTATTATTTCCTTTCTTCTACTTATTCTGGGATTTTCTTGTTGCTCTCTTTCTAGTTTTTTAAGTTGTAAAGTTACCTGATTTATTACCATTTTTTCTTGTTTGTTTGTTTTTTTAGGTAGGCCTGTAGTACTATGAACTTCCCTCTCAGGACTGCTTTTATTGATTTTTGGATTGTTGTATTTTCATTTTCTTTTGTTTCCAGAATGTTTTTTTTATTTCTTCTTTGATCTCTTTGGTAACCCTCTCGTGGTTTAATAGTATGCTCTTTATTTTCCTAGTGTTTGGATTTTTTGATTGTTTTTATTGTGGTTTATTTCTAATATTATGCCATTATAATCTGAGAAGATGCTTGATATAATTTCAATCTTCTTGATTTTGTAGAGACTTGGACTGTGTCTTAATATGTGATCTACTCTATGTCCCCTGTGCACTTGAGAAGAATGTATATTCCATAGTTTTGGGGTGAAATGTTCTGAAGATGTATGTCAGTTTATTCCATCTGATATAGTGAGTTTTTTCAGATTGTTATTCCTTTGCTTGATTGTCGCATATATTGGTGAATTTCCCATCCCGCTGTTTGAGCATTCTTATAACTATTATTCTGAATTTTTTCTTTGACAAATTGCTTTCCTCAATTTCATTGATTTATTTTTCTGGTGATTCCTCCTTTACTTTCATATGTATATTGTTTTTATGTCTCCTCATTTTTACTGTTTCTTTGTAATTGTGTCTTATGTATTAGATTAAACAGGTATACCACCCAGATTTTTTGAATTGATCTTGTGTAGTAGATGTTTTATGGGGCCCATTGGTGCAGTTTTTTAGGTCCCCTGGGGTGGATGCTCTAGAGAGGCCCCTACTTGAGATATTTGGGTTCTCCCAATGTAGTTGGGTCTTGTCTCTTCTGTGGATGGAGTCTCCTCTCAGGGTGTCTGATTAGTGGCTTGCTTTCTACTACTTTGTGCCAGCCATTGTAGAGGTGAGTGACTAGACAGCACAAAACACAACACAAACACGACAAGAAACAACACAGATGTACTTGAATCCAAATGTACACAAAACACTTATAATCCCAATAAAAGTGACCTCCAGAGAAAGAGAATTAGGAAAGAGAAAAGAGAGCAAAAATTATATTCAGAAATGGGAAACACACACAGACACACACACTGAGAACAAAAACAAACAGAACAAAACCAAAAAAAAGAAAAAAGAAAAAACATTATGGGGAAAAAACACAACACAACAAACAAACAAAAAGCACAGACAAAAGACACCCAGAAGGGGAGAGAATCTGTAAAAGGCAGAGCTAAAATTGAGAAAATAAAGTTATTGAATTGGATGAATAGGAGAAGGCCACTGTTTAGAAAAGAAGAGAGAGAATGAGTGGACAAGAAAAAAAATTAATTTTAATTTTTTTAATTATTATTTTTTTTAAAGAGAATAGAGGAGAGAACGGATAGGCTTGAATTTAGGTAGTAAAATGAGTTTTTAAATTAGGAGGAGAAAAGAGTAAGAGAGAAGAGGAAAAAAGAATTAAGTAGCAAAGAAAATAAAAGGAGAAATGGAGTAAAAGCTGCGAAGAGGAAGTTAGATATATGGATAAGCCAGTGTAATAACACAATCATAAAATAGGTAAAGAAGATAAAAATGGATAAAAAGAAAGGAATGCAAAAAATTAAAATGGGGAAAGGAGAGGAAAAACAGTATGAAAAAGGAGAGGTGAGGAAGAAAAGGGTGAAATAAAGTAAAATAAAAAAACACAAATAAATAAATATATAAATAAAATGAATCTAAAAAAGTGAAGTGTCATTCACTTCAGGCAAGTTTCAGTGTCCCATGGGAGGTTGTTTAGGACCCCATTCTTCTGTCTGCCAATTCTGGACTTCCTGTTAGGTAATTAGGTGCTTACCACTGTCAGACACTGTCTTTTAGCATCCTGTTGGAAGTTCCAAGTGATCCACCGCTCCTTTGTTTGTGTCTGTCACTACATGGTTTGGTTATAAGCAGGCTAGACCAATCTGCCCGCTTTGCCTGTCTGACAGCTGCCAATATTAACCACTAACAGGGCTTTAGGAGATGGTGGTGCTGTTTGGTTTTCTGGGAATCAGATGGATATTTTTTCCCTGATCCAGAGGTACTCCTCTGTGAGTGTTGCAAAATATTTCTCTGGTCTTGTTTATTCAGAGATCTTTGTATGCAGACCAATGGGGTTGGCTGGCAACCTGGATTTTTTATCTGTTTGGTTCCCAGAAGAGCAGGGTGGACCTCTTCCAGTCCTGTCACTCAGGGCTCCTTGAGCCTATCCAGACCCATAGACTTGGCCTCTGCCTTTGTTTCCTATGTAGGGCTTTAAATGCAGCTAGGGTGTAGCAGACTGTATTACCTGCCTTGAGACTACTGAGAAGGGCTAGCTTTTCAGGAGAAAAATGGCCACTTAGGTTTGGAAGTTTTAAGAATGTCCTAAATTCTTAGTTCTGGCCAAGCCTCCTTGCCCTGCTACCCTCCCCAAGCCTCTCCTCAGGCATCTCAAGTCTTTGCCTCTCATCCTGTGCCTTGAGTGATTGTTTACGATTGAAAAGTTCTATGCTCTGGTTTTACTGAATAAAAGCAAAGACAAAACAAAATAAACACACAAAACTGCAGGTTTCTCCCGACACCGCACTGCTCAGGCTGCCTCAGCCTTTCATGGCTGTGGTCGTAGGTCCAGATTCTCTGGCTGCACACTTTTCCTTTCCACAGTTGAATGATAAATCTTTGCCAAGGGATTTGGCTTTGGTGCAAAGCGGCTTCCTTTTCCACTGGACTGTTGGCCTTCTCCAGTATTGATTCCCGTTCATCATTCTCCAGGCTTCCTCTCTCCTTCCTTATTGTAAATTAGCTGTGTCTAATTTGTTAATTCAAGGTGGATATTCTCTGATTTAGTTGCTTTATCACTTTGGCTCTGGGAAGAGGTGAAGGACACATCTGCCTATTTGGCCACCATTTTAAATTACATCTTAGTTTTTCATCCTGATGATTTTTTTGTCTGTATTTTCTTTTACAAGGTTTATATTTTATATTTTTTTATTTTTAGATTTATGATCCATTCCCAGTAAATTTTGTTCTGTGAGGTAGTTTGAGGATGATTTCTCTGCATATGACTAGCCAGTTGTTTCAGGAACATTTATTCAAAAGAATGTCCTTATTTAATTGACTTGGTACTTTTATAAAAAAAAAAAAACTGACCAGAGAGATTAAAAATGATGGCGGCCGAAACTGGTTTGCTCAGTGGATAGAGCATCAGCCTGCGGACTGAAAGGTCCCGGGTTCAATTCCGGTCTAGGGCATATACCTTGGTTGCTGGTGCATCCCCAGTAGGGGGTGTGCAGGAGGCGGCTGATCAATGTCTCTCATCGATGTTTCTAACTTTCTATCCCTCTCCCTTCCTCTCTGAAAAATCAATAAAAAATATATTTGAAAAAAAAATGATGGCGAATGCCCCAGCTGGTTTGGCTCAATGGCTAGCGTATTGCCCTGTGGACTGAAGGGTCCCAGGTTTGATTCCAGTCAAGGGCACATGGTTGTGGGCTCAATCCACAGTAGGGTGGGTGCAGGAGACAGCCAATCAATGATTCTCTTTCATTGATGTTTCCATCTCTTTCCCTCTCCCTTTCTCTCTGAAATTAATAAAAATACATCTAAAAAAAAAATGATGCTGGAGTAAGTAGATGCTGTATAGACTTTTCTCTCAGGAACAAACAGGAATGACAACTAAAATATAGAAAAACTTCCTGAATAATCAACAGAAGACTTGCTGGAGAGAAGCCTAATACCCAAGGACCGAAAGTGGAGACCACATAGAGACTGATAGGAAGGGCAGAGGCACAGAAGTGCTGGCCTGATGCTCACAGTCAGCAACTGAAGTTCCAGAGAGATATCTCAGCTGTCAGGGGTTGCCACTGAGAACTCTGGTATGGAATCCCAAAGCTGGGCCTCCCAGCAGAGAGCACCAGAATTGAGAAGGGTACCCAGATAACATCTGGGTGTGAAAAGCAGCAGGATTGCTGCCTACTAGGAAGGAACAGCTAAAAATTCAGGCACCCTCTTAAAGGGCAATGCACAAAATTCCCTGTGCAACCACCCACCTTATGTTCCAGTAGAGGGAGGGCAGAGTAGATTGGAGCTGTGTGAACAGAAGCCAGGACTGGGGACTCAGGTTGGAGCTCAGAAGGCAGACATCCCCAGTTTCCTGTGCTGAGTCATTCCCTCACCCAGTGAAGGACATCTTTCCCACACAGACATCTGCTCTACAGGAGACCTTGCCTAGGGGAAGACAGTGGGCCCAACCTATTGGAAAACACCTTGCCCTTTGGTGTGGAATTCCTGAGGCCATTTAAGTGACTAAAACTTGCAATTAGCCTTTTGGCAGAAGGAACTGCCCCACCCTGTGGAAGAAAACTTGACACACCTCTGGATGATTGCCTGAGGGTAATTCAAGTGGTAATCCTACAAGTCTCTAGGCAAAACTCAAGAGTACATCACAAACAAGCCTGCCTTATAAGAAATACTAAAGGGACTGCTGAAATAAAAGACAGAGAGACAAACCTAGACATACAGAATTAAAATGACAATAAATAAATACCTATCAATAACAATGCTGAATGTAAATGGATTAAGTGTTCCCATTAAAAGGCATAGAGTAAACAAAAAAAAGTGCATAGAGTAACTGAATGGATAGAAAAACATGACCCAACTATATGCTGTGTACAAGAGACCCACCTCAGCATTAAAGACACACATAGGATGAGAGTGAAGGGTTGGGAAAAAAAAGTTTCTATACAAAATGGAAAAGAAGAAGAAAAAGTTGGAGTATTAATACTCATATCGGACAAAAATAGACCTTAAAATGCAGATTATGCCCTAACTGGTTTGGCTTAGTGGATAGAGCATCGCATTGGCCTGAGGACTCAAGGGTTCCAGGTTCAATTCTGGTCAAGGGCATGTATCTTGGTTGCAGGCACATACCCAAAAAGTTGAAGAGGAAAGAACACTTCCTATGAAGCCAGCATTACCCCAATTCCAAAACCAGGTAAACTACAAAGAAAGAGAAATACAGGCCATTGTTCCTGATGAACATAGATACTAAAATTCTCAACAACATATTAGCGAGTCAGATACAGCCATATATTAGACTAGAGGCTTGGTACACAAAATTCTTGCACCAGGGTATGTGGCCCTTAGCCCAGCCTGCATCCTCTCCAATCTGGGATCCCTCTCACAATCCAGGACTGCTGACTCCCAACTGCTCACCTGTCTTCCTTCCTGATTGCCCCTAAACTGCCAGCCTGATCATGCCTTAACCACTCCTCTGCCATCACTGTATGATGTACAATAATAATCTGCTTCGTGTTGATATTTCCTGCTTTGTTGCTGACAGTTACCTGAAAGAGAAGTTGGGATGCTTCACTGGGTTGGAAAAAGTTTAGCTGCATCAGAAAACAGGTCTAATTAAACAAGTTTATTCTATTTCTGTAAAAGGCTAAGTTGACTTGCACATGCGTGATACATATAAAGCTCTCACTGGCACCAATCAGTCACATGTGTGTGTTTCCATCTGTCTTTGATTGTGAATTTGGTTGACACTTCTGAGAAAGTGTGAATGGCTGATATTAAAATATTTCTTCTAATTAATTTCCTTTTTTGAAAAAAATATATTTTATTGATTTTTTACAGAAAGGAAGGGAGAGAGATAGAAAGTCAGAAACACAGATGAGAGAGAGACATCGATCAGCCTCCTCCTGCACGCCCCACAGTGGAGATGTGCCCGCAAGCAAGGTACATGCCCCCAACTGAAATCGAACTCGGGACCCTTCAGTCCGCAAGCCGACGCTCTATCCACTGAGCCAAACCGATCTTGGCTAATTAATTTCCTTTTGATGTGCATGCATCCATGCACTGGGCTATATATAAAAGTCAGCTACCATAACAGCCATAATGACCTAACCACCAGTCGCTACGATGCCCACTGTGGCTAGCGAACCAGCCCAATTAGGGTGTTAGGCTGGCGGCCCCAAACCCCTGCCAGCCCATCCCTGATCAAACTCTCCCACCCTGATCAAGAGTGGGGCCTGCCAGCCAAATACCACCTCCCTTCCCCCACCCCCAGCCAGCCCACCTCTGATCTCACCCCCTACCCCAATAGGGAGCGGGGCTGACTGGCCAACCTCCTGCAGCCCTGTCCCTGGCTGGCCACACTTCTGATGGGCCCCCACCATCCTTATTAGCTGCCACCCCTCCCCCTGGCCAGCACTGCCCCTGATCACCACCTCAGCTCAATAGGGGATGGGGCTGGCTGGCCAACCTCTTGCAGCCCCTTCCCCTGGTCAGCCATGCCCCTGATGGGCCCTCACAACCTTGATTGGCTGCAGCCCCTCCTCCTGGCCAGCCCTGCCCCTGATCACCTCTCCACCCCAATAGGGAGTGAAGCTGGACAATCTCCTACAGCCTTCCCCCAGCCGGCCATGCCCCTGATGGGCTCCCACCATCCTGATTAGCCTGCAGCTCCTTCCCTTGCCTGCCCTTCTCCTGATGGGAGGGGCAGAGCAGGCCAGCCAACCACCTATGGCCTTTCCACCAGGCCACCAGCCTCCAATACCATAAGATCCATTTGAGGACGGGAGCCAGCTGGTTGGTTAACTGCCCACAGCCCTTCTCCATGTCCAGCCCTGCCCCAATCAGCTGTCTACCCAATTGGGGGCAAGGCCTACTGGCCAATTACCTACAGCACCTTTCCCCAGCCAGCCTGGCCTTAATCGGGGGCCCTGATAGGGATCTGACCCTGGTAGGCCATCCGGTCAATCTCCCATGATCTCCTCCTGCCTGGCTCAGCCCTATCTGCCCTGATTGGGGCCGGGGCAGCCGGACCCCACCCGTGCACGAATTTGTGCACTGTGCCTCTAGTAAGTAAACAAGTAAATAAATAAAGGAAACCTGGATCACTCTGAGGACAATTTCCTAGAAGCCCTCTATAATCAACAAAACAAACAAATCAACTGACTAGAGGGTTCTAGGAAGATAGTGGAGTAGGGTCCACCAGAAATCTGTCTTTTCATCTAGACAACAGTTGCACTGATAGAATCTGTGTGATGTAACAGGCAGATTTTTGTAGGTCTGGGTTTTTTTGAAGGCTTTCAACTTCAGGGGAAGGCGTATAAAGTAACTTGCAGTTAACTTGGATAGATTTTTAGCTCTGAGCATAGTAGTAGCTAATAAACACCTGCACCAGCCATGAGGCAGGCAGCTGTTAACTTATTTCTGCAACAGCTTCTACATAGCTTGTAGGAGCCAGAGTAACCAAAAAGGACTTTGTCCATCAAATGTTGGGCTTCTGTACTCTTGATTGCTACTTCTAAATACAGACATATAGACAGAGAGGCAAAGGCCATTGTCTTTGCACCCACCCCATTGTTGCAAGCCCATGCCCAACAGCTGAAATAACTTGCAGGGTATTTAAGAGAATGCTCTTCATGCCCTGGCTGGATGGTTAGGTTGGTTGGGGCATTGTCTCATGCACAAAAAAAGGTTGAAGGTTCAATTCCTGGTCCAGGCACATAACTAGGTTTTGGTTTCAATCCCAGGTCTCCCCTTCAATCCCTCGCCCCCTTTTGGGATCTAGATTGAAGACTAGGACATTCAAAAGCAACCACATATATGGGGGATATTAAGAAATCAGCTCACATTCCCAGAGAAAGACTCAGTCTTTAGAAAAGATCTGAGAAAATTTTACATTTATACCTCACGTTGATCCTTGGCATAGCTCACAACAATTAAAAACAACAAAACACAACCAAAATCTTTAAGAAAACAAAACCCAGCACATGGAGCTCTACAAAATTTAAATGCTTCTGCACAGCAAAGGATACAGTTAGCAAAATGATTTGGCAAGTTATAGAATGGGTGAAATATATCTAAAAGGAGTGAATATCTAAATTGTATAAAGAACTCATCATAAATCAGGAAAATGCAAAACAAACAAACAGAACAACACATTTGTTAGAAATGCAAGTATCACCAGGAAGACAGGAAGATAAGTGTTAGAGAGGATTTAGAGAAAAAAGAAGCTTTGTACACAATTGTTGGGAACATAAATTGGTGTAGCCTCTGTGGAAAACAGTATGGAGGTTCCTGAAAAAATGTTAAATAGAAATACTGCATCGACCTATGAACAAGGGCATATGCCTGGGTTGTAGGTTGTAGATTCAGAGGGCATGCAAGATGCAGCTGATCAATGATTCTCTCTCATCGATGTTTCTATCTCTCGGTCCTCCTCTGCCTTTCTCTCTGAAATCAATAAAAATATTTTTTTTTTAAAAAGAAATACTGTGAGATCCAGCAATTCCACTCTTGCATTTATACCCAAAGGAAATGAAAGCAGGATATCAAAGAGGTATGTGCACTCTGTGTTTATTGCATAATAACTAAGAAATGGAAACAACTTAAGTGCCTTTCAACATATGAAGATGTGGTGTTTGTGTGTGTGAGTGGGAGGGGGGTTGTAGATAGCATATAATTGGGTCATGGTTTTATATCCATTCAACTATCCTATGCCTTTTGATTGGAGCATTTAATACATTTGCATTTAAGGTTATTGATAGACTACAGGCCAGTGTACAAATTCATGAACTTTGAACTGTGGGCCTTGAGGCTGTGGTAGACACAGGGGCAGGTCTCAGCCTATCCTGCCTGACTCTTCCTGTCATGGTCCCCTGTCTGCTGGCAGTCCCGCTCCCACTGCTGCCTCTCCCACATACTGTGCTGGCCCCGCTTGCACCTACTGACAGCACTGAGCGATTGAGGCTGACACCAGCAGCGGGTATAAATAGAGCCGATGCTGTCAGCAGGTGTGAGTGATGCCGCTGCCCCAATTGCCCCTCGAGCAGGGAGAAGTGGAGAAGCCCTCAGGGGCAGTCAGGGCCAGTAGCTGCTGCTTGCACCTGCTGATGACACCAAGTAATCAGGACTGGCACTGGGCACCAGCAGTGGGTGTGAGTGGCTGCTCTGGCACCTGCTGCAGGTCTCAGTGGGGCTGGCGCCAGTAACAGATGCATATGCCGGGTGGGATTACAGGGTGCAGGAGCAAAGAATTTTCAGTAACCACCAGAGGCTCGCCCCAGTGACAGTGACCAGTGCCCCACCTTGGTCTGGCAACCCTGCCACCTGCTCCACCACCCCACCAAGGCCAATGCCTGTTATGTTCTGCACACACCCCCTGATGGTCAGTGCATGTCATAGCAACCATTTGTTAAGTTGTTTCAGTTGTTCTGCAGTTTGGTCTATTTGCATATAAGCCTTTTATTATATAGGATACTTATTTATGCCCTTTTAATTCTGTATACCTATGTTTCTCTATTTTTTCTTCTCATTACAGCATTTCCTTCAGCATTTCTTGCAATGATGGCTTGGTTTTGATAAGCTCCTTTAGCCTTTGTTTGTCTGGGAAGCTCTTTATTTGACATTTTGAATGATAGCCTTGCTGGATATAGTAATCCTGGTTTCAGATCTTTGCTTTTCATTACCTTGAGTATTTCCTGCCATTCCCTTCTGATCTGAAGAGTTTCTGATGAGAAATCAGATGACAGCTTTATGGGAGCTCCTTTGTAGGCAACACATTGCTTTTCTCTTGCTTCCTTTAAAATTCTTTGTCTTTTTGTCATTTTAATTATGATGTGTCTAGGTGTGGGCCTGTTTGGGTTCTTCTTGCTTGGAATTCTCTGTACCTCCTGAAATTGTATGACTTTTTCCTTTATCAGGTTAGGAAACTTTATTGCCATTATTTCTTCAAATTTGTTCTCTATCCTTTGCTCACTTGATTCCCCTTCTTGGAGACCTATTATGTGAATACTAGAGGCACAGTGCACAGAATTTGTGCACGGGGTGGGTAGGGGGGTGTCTCTCAGCCCAGCCTGCATCCTTTCCAATCTGGGACCCCTCAAAGAATGTCCGACTGCCATTTAGGCCCAATCTCACTGGGATTGGGCCTAAACAGGCAGTTAGACATCTCTCTCACAATCCAGGACTGCTGGCTCCCAGTTGCTCACCTGCCTGCAAGCTTACTCACCTGCTAACCACTTCCCTGCCAGACTGATTTATGCCTAAGTGCTCCCTTGCTGGCCTGATTGCCCCTAACTGCCCTCTTCTGCTGCCCTGATCAACCCTAATTGCCCTCCCCTGCTGTCCTGGTCACCCCTAACTATCCTCCCCTGCCAGACCGGTTGCCCCCAACTGCCCTCCCTTGCCGGGCTGGTCATTCCCCAACTGCCCTCCTCTGCAGGCCTGGTCACCCCTAACTATCCTCCCTTGCCAGACTGGTTGCCCCCAACTGCCTTCTCCTGCAGGCCTTGTCACACCTAACTGTCCTCCCCTGCCGGACTGATCATCCCCAGCTGCCCTCCCCTGCTGCCCTGGTCCTCCCTAACTGTTCCCCTGCAGGCCTGGTCACCTCCAACTGCCCTCTCCTGCTGGACCAGTCACCCCTAACTTCCTTCCCTTGCCAGCCTGGTCAACCCTAAATTCCCTCCCCTTCCAGCCTGGTCACCGCTAATTGCCCTCCCCTGCTGACTTGATTGCCCCTAACTGCCCTCCTCTGCAGGCCTGGTTACTCCCAACTGCCTTCCTTTATAGGCCCGGTCGCTCCCAACTGCCCTCCCGTGCTGGCCTGACTGCCCACAACTGCCCTTCCTTGCAAGCCTAGTCCCTCCCAACTGCCCTCCCCTGCTGGCCATCTTGTGGAGGCCCTCTTGTGTCCACATGGGGGTGGCCATTTGTGTATTGGAGTGATGATCAATTTGCAGATTGATTTATGCCTTTATCATATAGGATTGTTACACATTTCATGTTGTCCCACACCTTCCTTAAACTATCCTTTTTTTTAATTGTTTTTGTTGTTGTTTTTGGTTTTCTTACTGAGTGATTTTTTTCTAACTTGTCTTTTAATTCACTGATCTGACCCTCAGCTTCTAATCTGATGTGTATTTTTTAATGAATTTTTATTGATTTCAGAGAGGGAGAGAGATAGTAACATCAATGATGAGAGAGAATCCTTGGTTGGCTACCTCCTTCACCTCTCTCTCGCCCCTCCTACCACCACTGGGGATTAAGCATGCAACCTGGGCATGTGTCCTTGACCAGAATCAAACCTGGGACCCTATAGTCCACAGGTCAATGCTTTATACACTGAGCCAAACTAGCTACGGCCCTTCCACTGTTTTCTTTATTTCTGACTTTTTTTTTTTCCACGTCTTTTCTCATGCTGTTGAGCATCTTTACTATCATTATTCTGAACTCTATATCAGATACATTTTTTATCTTCATTTCATTTATCTCCTCTTCTGGAAAATTCTCTTGTTCTTTTATTTGGGATGTTGTTTACTTGTCTCCTCATTTTCCCTGCGTTTTTGTGTTTGTGTCCATGTATTAAGTAGATCTGTTACAATTTCCAATCATTAATATAGGACAATGGTCAGCAAATTTATTAGTCAACAGAGCCAAATATCAGGAGTACAATGATTGAAATTTCTTTTGAGAGCCAAATTTTTTAAACTTAAACTTCTTCTAATGCCACTTCTTCAAAATAGACTCCCCCAGGCTCTGGTATTTTGTGAAAGAGCCACATTCAAGGCACCAAAGAGCCGTGTGTGGCTAACGAACTGAAGTTTTCAACCACTGGTATAGGATAATGTCAGACGCTGTTTCCGATTGTCCCAGAGTATACTGTTTGGGGCTATCAGCAATTCACAGCTTGGAAAAGCCAAGATTTTCACTAGGTCTGCTTTTTCTAGTCCAGGTTCAGAAGGAGATCAAGCAAAGACCCAAAGCCGCTAGAAATCCACTGCTGCCTAAATTCTGATTGTTATCAGCCTTGATTGGCCTTAGCCTATATGGACCACAGAGTTCTCCCAACAGAGTGTGGCAACTGCCTTTTCCCCAGGTAGCAAAGGTATATGGCAGAAAGATGTGCTCTGCAGCATGAGGAAATAACTCAGCATAGGAAGCCAGGGTGGCTGCCCACCGAGCTCCAACCCCAGGGTTCCCAACCCTAGACTCTCCTCACACAGCTCCAGTCCACTCTGCCCTCCCTCTGCTGGATCCTAAGGGCGCACTTGAAATTTTGTGCCTTGGCCCTTTAAGAGTGCAGCTGTATTTCCATCCATCTCTGGCTGGCAGACAGCAACCCTGCTGCTTTTTGCAGCCAACTGTTAATGTGGGCACCTTTCTCAGTTCTGCTGCTCTGGACTGGGGATTCCAGCTTGGGGTTTAGGCACCAGAGTTCTCAGTGGGAACTCTGCAGCTGAGATATTTCCCTGGAGCTTCAGCTGCTATCTTTGGGAGTCCTTTTCACATCTTCACACTTCCTGTGGGTCTCTATGTGGTCTCCACTTTCTGTCCTTAATTATCACGGTTTGCTCCAGTTGATTTTTCATGATGGTCTTTCTGTATTTTAGTTGTATTTCCAATTTGGTCCTAGGAGAGTGTCGGTGTCTGTAGTTGATTTCTAATTTAATTCTGTTGTGATTTGAGAAGATGCTGGATATGATTTCAATCTTCATGAACGTGAAGAGATTTATTTTGTCCTATCATATGCTTTATCTTTGAGAATACCCCATGTGCAACTTGAGAAGAACATATAGTCTGTTTTGGATGAAATGTTCTATAAATATCTATCAAGTCTATCGAATCTCATATACCATTTGAAGTTGCTGTTTTCCTATTGACATTTTTGTCTGGAAGATCTATCCTGTGAAGCCAGTAAGTCTCTTACTATGGTTGGACAGTGTTGCTGTCGATCTCTCCCTTAAATTTCACCAAGTGTTGATTTTCTTTTTTTATTAGTATTATTATTTAGGTGCTATTATCTTTGTTTTTTGTTGTTGTTTTTTTTTTTAAATTAAATCTTTATTATTCAGATTATTACATTTGTTTCTCTTTTTTCCCCTCCATAGCACCCCTCCACCCAGCTCCCACCCATCCCTCTGCCCTTAGCTCCCTCCCATTGATATCATCCATAGGTGTATGATTTTTGTCCAGTCTCTTCCTGTACACCCCTTACCCCTTTCCCCCTGAGAATTGTCAGACCACTCCCTTTCTGTGCTCCTGATTCTAGTATATTCACCAGTTTATTCTGTTGATCAAATTTTTAATCACTTAATTTTTAGGTTCACTTGTTGCTAGATATGTTTGTTGTTCATGATTTTTTGGCTTTTACCTTTTTCTTCTTCCTCTTCTAAAAGAGTACCCTTCAGCATTTCATATAATACTGGTTTGGAGTTGATGAACTCTTTTAGCTTTTTCTTCTCTGTGAAGCTCTTTATCTGCCCTTCAATTCTGAATGTTAGCTTTGCTGGATAGATTATTCTTGGTTGTAGGTTCTTGCTATTCATCACGTTGAATATTTCTTGCCACTCCCGTCTGGCCTGCATCGTTTCTGTTGAGAAATCAGCTGACAGTACTATGGGTGCTCCCTTGTAGGTAATAAACTGATTTTCTCTTGTTGCTTTTAATATTCTCTCTTTGTCTTTTGCTCTTGGTATTTTAATGATGATGTGTCTTGGTGTGGTCCTCTTTGGATTCCTTTTATATGGGGTTCTGTGTGCTTCCTGGACTTGTAAGTCTATTTCTTTTACCAGATGTGGGAATTTTTCAGTCATTATTTCTTGAAATAGGTTTTCAGTATCTTGTTCTCTCTCTTCCTCTGACACCCCCACAATTCTGATGTTGGTACGCTTGAAGGTGTCCCAGTGTCTCCTTACATTATACTCACATTTTTGGATTCTTTTCTCTTCTTTCTTATCCAGTTGAGTGTTTTCTGCTTCTTTATATTTCAAATTTCTGACTTGATTCTTGCCTTTCTCTAGTCTGCTGTTAGGACTCTGTATAATATTTTTTATTTCAGTCAGTGTCTCTAGTTGGTCCTTTTTCATCTCCTCTTGGGACTCGCTAAATTTATGCATCATCTCTAGCATCTCTAGTTGATCCTTTTGCATCTCTTCTTGGGACTTGATAAACTTATCCATCTTTTCTAGCATATTCTTGAAAAACCTTATAAGCGTGGTTTTGAACTGTATATCCAGTCGTTTTTTTCCCTCCATTTCTTTTGTTTGTGATCCTTTCCCTTGTCTTGGCATTTTCACTATGCCCGGGAAACTTCGGTGTTGAATTCAGCCTTATGATACCAGACTTGCAAAACCGAAGAAGCCTCTGTTGAGCTTGGGATGGGTGGAGTCTCAGGGCTTAAGGGACCGCCTTGCTTTCCACTTGGCCCCACCCTCCACGGCCCCTGAGTCTCATGTGACTGGGTAATCACTGGAGCGGTCCTTGTGTGTGAGCGCTCCCTCAGTGCCTCTAGACCGCTGCCTTTCCAGCTCCACTGCCCACCAGGACCACACGAGTCTAGGTCTTCAGGGTTTTGCTCGAAACGGGCTTAGTGGAATCAGAAGTGGCACAGTTGGGAGGGTCTGTCTCCTGCCCAGTCGCGAAAGCCAGCAGCACAATCAGCAATCTGTCCTCCACGCAGTGCTGTGCGCGTGCGTGACAGACCTCCTTTCTTTTGCAACTCCCCTAAATTTCCGTGCACTTCTCCCTTTTCACAGTCCAAACTCCCCCCGTATGAGTTTCGGCTGGATCTGGGGTTTAGTGTCGTAGGATAAGGGGTTCAATGCCGTTGGGAATCTCCGTTTCCCTCCCACCAGAGAAAGCCAGCCAGATCCTCGGGCACCCGCTCTCTCAGTGCATGCGTCTCAGTACCTCAGCTTTTTGCAGCTCCTCTGGGTTTCTGTGAGCCCCTCTCTTTCCTTCTAGTTGTAGAACTTATACTCGGCCAGCTTTCCTGTGGTTCTGGATGATGTCCGTTCTGTCTTTTAGTTGTAGTTTTGAAATTGTTGTGCGAGTCAGCAGTGTAGGTATTTACCTATGCCGCCACCTTGGATTCTCCTCTAGGTGCTCTTATCTTTGAATTCTCATGTTTACAAGGGTTATATTGTGTTGGAATGATCCCTGTGTCGCTATGTTGGGAAGTGTTTCTTTCTCCTTAAATTTCTTTAAAGACTTTATGTAAAGTTGGTTTTATATTTTCCTTGACTGTTAGGTAGAATACAACAGTGAAGCCATTTGAGCCTGGAATTTTCATAGAAGGAAAGTTTTAACTAACTCAATTTCTTTGATAGATACAAAACTATTCAGGTTATCAATTTCTTCTGTGAACTTTGATAGTTTGTATCTTTTAAGGACTTTATCAATTTAACAAAGTTGGTTTTATTGGTGTTTATAACTTCTTTTACATTGTTATCTTTTTAAAGTTTGTAGGATCTGTATTAATATCCCCATTTTTATTTCTAAAAAGTATTCCATTGTGGTGAGGAAACATATTTTATATAATTTGAATCCTCTTAAAGTTTTTTAGTTGTCTTGTGGCTCACAATACGGCCTATTTTTTAAATATTCTTACATGTGTTACTGAAAACAATGAATATTCTGTTGTTTGGCTAGCCTATATAATAAAATAGTAACAATGCAAATTGACTGTACCTCCACTACACCCACAAGCCATGCCCACCAGCCAATCAGGATTGTGTATGCAAATTAACCCAACCAAGATGGCTGCAGCCACAGAGCCAGCAGGAGGCTTGAGTATCCCTCTAAATGGAAGCCAAGCTTCCAGCACACCCTGGCCAGCTATGGCCCCCACTCAAGGCTACAAAGTTTCAATTATAGAAGATAAATACGTTCCATCAAAAATGGTGGCAGCTAGAGAGAGCAGGAGCCTTGAGTTGCCCCCAGAGATGGAGGAAGCCAAGCTTCCACAGCCCTGGCCTGCCTTGGCCTCTGCTTGCAGCTACCAACTTTCAATTAAGATAAATAAATCCCAACAAAAATGGCTGCAGCCATGGAATGAACAAGAGGCTTGGGTTTCCCCAGCGATGGAGGAAGCCTAGTTCCTGGTGGGCCCAGGCCTCTGCTTAAGGCTACAAAGTTTCAATTATAGGAGATAAATAAATCTCAATACCAGGGCCTCTTCTTGGGTCACCCAGGGATGTGGCTGGCCTGCAGACCACCACAGGCCCCTTTCCCAGGCCACTCCATGCCCCAGGGAACCCCCATTCTGTTCTGGGACACCTTTCAGGGCAAACCAGCTGGCCCCCACTCATGCACCAAGCTTCTACCTTATCTAATAAAGGAGTAATATGCAAATTGACTGTCACTCCAACACAAAATGGCTGCCCCCATGTGGACACAAGATGGCCAGCAGGGGAGGGCAGTTGGGAGAGATCAGGCATGCAAGGGAGGGCAGTTGTGGGCAATGAAGCCTGCAGGGAAGGGCAATTAGGGGTGACCAGGATGGCAGAAGAGGGAAGTTGGGGGCGACTGGGCCTGTAGGAAAGGGAAGTTGCGGGGGGGTCACAGGCCTGCAGGAGAGGGCAGTTAAGAGGGACCAGGCCTGCAGGGGAGGGCAGTTAGGGGCAATCAGGCTGGCAGGGGAGCAGTTAAGCACCAATCAGACTGGCAGGGAAGTGGTTAATGGTTGACCAGGCTGGTAAGCAGAAGCAGTTAGGGGCAATCAGGAAGGCAGGCAAGTGAGCAGTTGGGAGCCAGCAGTCCTGGATTGTGAGAGAGATGTCCATCTGCCTGTTCAGGCCTGATCCTAAACAGGCAGTCAGACATCCTTCATGGGTTTCCAGATTGGAGAGAGTGCAGGCTGGGCTGAAGGAGAAACCCCCGCCCGCCTTCGTACACAAATTTCATGCACTGGGCCTCTAGTGTTCTATAAATGTCAATTAGGACAAATTGGTTAATAGTTTTATTCAAATCTAATGCATCCTTATACATTTTTATCTACTTTTTCTGTTAGTTATTGAGAGGGGGGTGTTGAAACTTCTAACTACAATTATCTATTTTTTTAATTTTTAACAGTGTTTTCTTCATGTATGTTTAAACTCTGTTCTTAGGTATATACAGATTCAGGATTGTTATATCCTTACTAGAGGCCTAGTACATGAAATTCATGCACAGGAGGGGGTATACCTCAGCCTGGCCTGCACTCTCTCTAATTTGGGAGTCCTCAGGAGATTTCTGACTGATTCTCACAATCTGGGACTACTGGCTTTTAACCACTAGCCTGCCTGGCTGATCACCCTAACTGCTCCCCTCCCAGCCTGATCACTCAGAACTGCTCCCCTGCTGGCCTGATTGCCACTAACTGCCTCTGCTTACACCACACCCAAGACCTAGGATTCCCTCTTCTGACCAACCACAGGCACCCAGAACCTGGGTTGGCCACAGCTGCAGGAGACCATGTACAGGCGGCTTCACCCAGGCCACAGGTGCCCAGAACATTAGGGCAGGAGGCTTGTCCCTCTTCCAGGCCACAGGCGCAGGTGTTGGCATCTGGGACTGCAGGGCTGGCAACTTGTACCTCTCCTGGGCTGCAGGTGCAGGCACAGCCGCCGACACCTGGGAATGCAGGGTGGGTGGCTTGTCTCTCTCCCAAGCTGCAGCCTAGTTGATCCCCATCACTCTCTCACGAGCCCATTTGTGCCTGGCTGGTCCTCAATTCCTCTCTCCCCCATGTTGAGTGTCGGAGCCATTACAGTTGACGGCATGAGGGGTGATGATCATTTGCATATTAGCTCTTTATTATATAGGATGATAAGTTGATCATTTTATAATTATGACCTGCCTTATCCCTGGTAATAGTCTTTGCTTAAAAATCTGCTTTGTCTGATGTTAATATGGCAACTACAGCTGTCTTTGAATTAGTATTAACATAGGTCTTTTTTCATCATCTTGACTGATAAGTGTTTTTATATGCAAAGTGGGTTTCTCCTATACTTAATAAACATAGTTGGAAATTTGGAATACTAAATTACCATAATGCTCTAGTCGGTTTGCTTGTTACTCCTGTTTCCCAGTAGGGAAGGTATTGCGGTTCCCTGTGTTTCACTGTTGACGTTTTAATCTCTTTAATCTTTTGTGGTTATGCGAGAGTCAATTTGTGCGTCATCCACTGGGTGGCAGTGTTTCGGAATTGATCTCTGAGACAAAGCACAGGACCTCTCTAGGCTGTGCTCAGATCCTGCTACTATGTGGTTCTCAAAGCTGGTTTGTGGGGATTTTGCAGCCGGGACACTGGAATAACTTCCAGGCTGCCCTCTGCCTCAGATAAAAATGAGTCGTTTTCCAGAGCTCCCCTCTGTCAACTCTTAAGAGAGTTTGCCTTCACACTTGGGGATCACGCCCTGCCCACCTCTGCAGACCTCTTCAGAGGCAGCTTTCCCGCAGCCTGGCTCCCACAGTGTGCGCATCTCTGTTCTGAGGGGCAGGAGACCTCACCTTATCCCAGGCGAAATCTGACCTTTCCGTGTGCCGTGTAGATCTCTGAATCTGTCACATGTCTTTGCTGATTGGAGAGCAATGTTCTGGGTCTCCAGTTATTCGGTGCGTGTTTCAGCCAGCCGCTGCTTTCAGACCGCCGCAAACATCCACCTCCCTCTGCAAGATGGTGTGGTCTCTGCGTTCACGCTGGTGGCTTCGGCCGACAAAAACCCCGTGGCAGTGGGGCTGCCTGGCCAGGAGAGGCCCGTCCCGCAGTTCCCCGCCTTCTCCTGGAGGATAACTGACTCTTAACTTGCCAACAAACACTCCCCGTGCGACTCTCAGCTGCTCTCTCTCCTTCTGCCCAGCGACAAAGCTCCAGACGCGCTCATCTGTTCTGCCGCCATTTTCCCGTCCACCCTAGTCGGTTTGGCTCAGTGGCTAGAGTATTGGCCCTCAAACTAAAGGGTCCTGGGTTTGATTATGGTTAAGGGCACATGCCTCAGTTGCAGGAGGCAACCAGTCAGTGCTGTCTCTTACATCAATGTTTCTCTCTCTTTGTTTCTCCTCCTCCTTTCTACTCTCTATAAATCAATGGAAAAATATGCTTAGGTGAGGATTAACAACAACAACAACAAAATTAACATGAAGCACAAACTTTAGTAAAACATGAATGGGTGAAAGTTTGAGAAGAGACAGTTTATTTATATAATTGCAAAGTAGTTCCCCTGTGATATTTATTAAATATATTTTTATTGATTTCAGCGTGTAAAGGAGAGGGAGAGAGAGAGAGAAATAGAAAAGATCAATGATGAGAGAGAATCATTGATTGGTTGACTCCTAAATGCCCCCCACTGGGGATAAAGCCCACAACCTGGGCAGCATGTGACCTGACTGGGAATTGAACTGTGACCTCTGAGTTCATAGGTTGATGCTCAACCACTGATTCAAATTGGTTGGCCTCCCTGTGATACTTATTAATTACAAAGGAGAATAATTATATATATATATATATATATATATATATATATATATATATATATATATATGATTTTAGAGAGGAAGAGAGCACAATCCCAGCATATACCCTTTACTGGGAATTGAACTGTGACTATTGGTTCATAAGTCAATACTCAGCCACTGCACCTCGCTGGCTGGATGAGAGAGTAACTTTATATGTAGAGAATTTTGGCAGGCACACCACCTTAAACAGGTGATCAAGTTAGTATCACCAGTTATAAGACAGTGATATCTCGTACTCTCTGATATACTACACTGAGAAGGGCACATCACCTATGTGGTATTCTTTCACAAAACACATAACATTGATCTAATCATTGAAAAACAAACACAAATTTCTACAAAGGAATAGTGCTTTAAATGTCAAAGATATAAAAACAAGAAAAGATTGAAGAAGAGCCATCACAGACCGAAGGATTCTAAAGAGTCATAACAGATAGACTGGAGAGAATCCAAGATAGCGGCATAGGTAAACACCTACATTGCTGCCTTGCACAACGATTTCAAAACTACAACTAAAAGACAGAATGGACATCATCCAGAACCACAGGAAAGCTGGCTGAGTAGAAATTCTACAACTAGAGGGAAAGAGAGGGGCTCACGGAGACCCAGAGGAGCTGCAAAAAGCTGAGGTACAGAGACACGCACATGGAGAGAGCGAGTGATGGTAAACCTGGCTGGCTTTCTCTGGCGGGAGGGAAACAGACTCTCAACGGCTCCTTATCCTACGACTTTAAACCCCAGATCCAGCCGAAACCCATACAGGGGGGAGTTTGGACTGTGAAAAGGAAGAAGTGTATGGAAATTTAGGGGATTCGCAAAAGATCAGAGGTCTGGTGGTGCGCACGGCACTGCACAGAGGACAGATTGCTGATTGTGCTGCTGGCTTTCACGAATGGGCGTAGACAGACCCTCCCAACTGTGTCATTTCTAACTTCACTAAACCCCAGTTTCGGGCAAAACCCTGGGGACCCAGACTTGTGTGGTCACGTACGACAGGGGAGCCAGAAAGGCAGCAGTCTAGAGGCACTACGAAAGAGCGCGCGCACACGCACAGGTACCTCTCCAATTACTACCCAGTCACGTTAGACTCAGGGGCTGTGGAAGGCGGGCCCGACTGGAAGGCAAGGTGGTCCCTTAAGCCCCGATACTCCACCCATCCCAAGCTCAAGAGAGGCTTTTGCAGTTTTTCAAGTCTGGTATTATAAGGCTGAATCCAACACAGAAGTTCTCCCAGCATAGTGAAAATGCCGAGACAAGGGAAGGGATCACGAACAAAAGAAATGGAGGGGGGAAAATGACTGGATTTAGAGTTCAAAACCACGCTTATAGGGTTTTTCAAGAATATACTAGAAAAGTTGGATAAAGTTAGTGAGTCCCAAGAGGAGATACAAAAGGACCACCTAGAGATGCAAAAGATCCAACTGGAGATGATAAAGGACCAAATAGAAATTAAACGTACACTGACTGAAATAAAAAATATTATAGAGACCTAATAGCAGACTAGCGGAACGCAAGAATCAAATCAAAAATTTGAAATATAAAGAATCAGAAAACACTCAACTGGAAAAGCAAGAAGAGAAAAGAATCCAAAAATGTGAAGATAATGTAAGGAGCCTCTGGGACAGCTTCAAGCATACCAACATCAAAATTGGGGTGCCAGAAGAAGAGAGAGAGCAAGATGCTCAAACCTATTTAAAGGAATAATGACTGAAAACTTCCCACATCTGGTAAAAGAAATAGACTTACAAGTCCAGGAAGCACACAGAATCCCATATAAAAGGAATCCAAAGAGGACTATACCAAGACACATCATCATTAAAATACCAAGAGCAAAAGACAAAGAGAGAATATTAAAAGCAGCAAGAGAAAAACAATTACCTACAAGGTAGCACCCATACAATTGTCAGCTGATTTCTCTACAGAAATAATGCAGGCCAGACGGGAGTGGCAAAAAATATTCAACATGATGAATGGCCAGAACCTACAACCAAGAATATTCTATCCAGCAAAGCTATCATTCAGAATTAAAGGGCTTTACAGAGAAGAAAAAGCTAAAGGAGTTCATCAACTCCAAACCAGTATATGAAATGCTGAAAGGTACTCTTTTAGAAGAGGAAGAAGAAAAAGGTAAGATAAAAAATTATGAACAACAAATACATATCAGTCAACAAGTGAATCTAAAAATTAAGTGAATTAAAAATTTGATCAACAGAATAAACTGGTGAATATAATAGAATCAGGAGCACAGAAAGGGAGTGGACTGATAATTCTCAAGGGGAAAGAGGGGAGTAGGGTACAGGGAATGACTGGACAAAAATCATACACCTATGGATTCATCAATTGCGGGGAAAGGTAACGGTAGAGGGAGTGGTGGGAGCGTGGTGGAGGGGAGCTATGGAGGGGAAAAAGAGACAAATGTAATAATCTGAATAATAAAGGTTTAATTTAAAAAAAAATAAAGAGACATAACAACTAAATACAGTGTAGTATTCTGGATTGGATCCTGGAACAGAAAAAGATATTAATAGAGAAACTGATGAAACGTAAATTAATTCTGTAATTTACTAAATAATAGTATATGAATGTCAGTGTCCTCATTTTGTTAATTTTACTGTGGTTTTATAAGGTTGTGTTAGGAGAAGTTGGGTCAAGATTATATAGAAACACTATACTATTTTTGCAACTTTTCTTTAAATTCATATTATTTAGAAATAAAGGTATACAATAAAAGTAATAAAGTGAATCTGTTAAAGGGCAACGTAGTTGAATGTTGTCTTTTAAAATATAGTCTTACAGTCTGTACCTTTTCATTGATCTTTGATATATGATCATTTTAATACTAGAAACCTGGTGCACAAAATTCGTGCATGGAGTGGGCGGGTCCCTCAGGCCAGCCTGCACCCTCTCCAATCCAGGACCTTTGGCTCCTAACATATACCTGCCTGCCTGATTGCCCCTAACTGCCCTCCTCTGCTGGCCTGATTGCCCGTACTTGCTTTCCACTGCTGGCCTAACTGCCTCTGCCTTAACCCCTGCCACTGTGGCTTTGTCTGGAAGGATGCTCGGTTTAATTAGCATATTACCTTTTTACTAGTATAGATTACTCTTGATATAGTTGGGTTTAACTCTATCATCTAGCTGTTTTTTTATTTGTCCCATCTCTTTTTTGTCCCCCTTTTTCTTTTTTTTCTTTGCATTCTTTTATATTAATAGAGTGGTGTGGTGTTTTTTTTTATTCCAACTTATCTATTCTGTTGGTTTATTGTAACACCTTTTATTTTTCAGTGGTTGCTTTAGAGTTTATAGTAAATGTCTTACCAATATTACCAGTATATCACTTCATGTCTCGTGTAAGAGCATTACATTTTCACTTTCTCGGACTAAGTGCTGTTTCATACATTTTATTTCTGCATTCATCATAAACCTTAAATACCTTGCTATTCTTTTTTTTCTATTGTGGTAATATATGCATAACATAAAACGTACATTTTAATCCTTGTTAAGTATACAATTCAGTGGTATTAAGTATATTTACAATGTTGTGCAGCGATTGCTATGTTACTAACTCCCAGATTAAGAAACAATATAGCCTGGTAGTGATAATTTTTCAAAATAAAGCTCTTCCTGGTGTAATTTGGTAAAATTGAAAGCATGCTAAATGACCATGACTAGATAATCTCTAATTTAAAGTTTTTGAAACTGGGATTGTATACAAAAAATTGTTTTTGTTTATTTTTATAAACAGTTATATTTTGTTTAATCAAGATATTTCTTCTTGGCAGTGGACTCTCGAAAAATTGACCAGGAGGGAAAAATCCCAACAGAAACATTGGAGAAACTGAAGAGCCTGGGGCTTTTTGGAATGCAAGTTCCAGAAGAATATGGTAAGTAAAGGAGACAACCCTTCATCCCCACTTGCTATCCCCATTATTTTAGTGATAACTTTTGGAGAGAGAGGGGGATGGAGCATTGGAATTTGTTTATTTAACAAAACTGATTTCCTCAGTATCCTATATTATAAAAGACTAGGTGGCATCATGCCCTAGTACGATGTCATCACAAAAAAGTCGCCACAAGTGGAAGTGAGGCCTGGTGGCTGCTCTGTGCAGCGAGGCCTGGGGGTCCCACAGCTCTGTGTGGCAAGGAGGTGATCAGTCCCAGTATCTCCACCACCTCGTGTGGAGGAGGTGGGTTTCGGCAGAGGAGGCCAGTTGTGAGCAATCAGGCCTGCAAGGGAGGGCTGTTGAGAGTGATCAGGCCAACAGGGGAGGGCAGTTGGGGGTGACTGAACTGTCAGGGAGGGCAGTGGGGATAGTCGGGCTGGCAGGGGAAGGCATTTGGGGGTTATTGGGCCAGCAGGGGAGTGCAGTTGGGGCCATCAGGCCGGCAGAGGAGGTTAGTCGGGGGCAACCAGTCCTGCAAGGGGAGGGCATTTGGGGGTAACCAGGCCTGTAAGGGAGGGCAGTTGGTGGCAATTGGGCTGGCAGGGGAGGGTAGTGGGTGGCGATCAGCCTGGCAGGGGAGCAGTTAGGCAGCATCAATCAGGCTGGCAGGGGAGCAAAGGGGACAATCAGGCAGGCAGGGAGAAGCAGTTAGGGATAATCAGGCAGGCAGATGAGTGGTTAGGAGACAGTGGTCCTAGATTGTGAAAGGGATGTCTGACTGCTGCACGATTTTCATGCACAAATTTCATGCACTAGGCCTTTAGTATGAAATAAGTAAAAGTGTTTTGATTGAAACAAGTGGAAAGGGGGGAAGTGGTACTGCAGAGCCCTGGCCTTTCTGGTGCCACCATTGAACCCATGGACTACACACCAGGCAGGATCAGTCTACATCTCTACAGGGACTCAGCCTTCCCTTTGTATATGAATGGTGGCTCCAGTGACAGAGCCCTAGCCTTCCTACATTTTGGCCACATGACTTTAGGCCTCAGTTTATCATTTGTAAGATGCACATATGGTCACCTACCCCCCTATGGAAGTTGAAGAAGAAATGCAAAATATGTAAGTTTAGTGAAGTTTTGTTTTTGTTTCTTTAATCTTTGTCTTTTTACCTCAGAATAATAATTCTCAACTAGGTGATTTTGTCCCTCAGGAGACATTGGACAATGTCTAGCGAATTTTTGGTTGTCAAAACTGTGTGGAGGGGACTTCTGGCATCTAGTGGGTGGAGGCCAAGAATGCTGCTAAACATCCACAGTGCACAGGTCAATCCCCTCAAGAAAGAATGATCCATTCTAAAATGTTAATGTTACCATGCAGAATAATTTCTGTCCTGGAGTCCACTGGACCCTGGAATGAGGCGCTGGAAAGCTCTTACATTCACAAAAATCTATATCTGACAGGAGATATTCACAACATATTAAATGATGTAATGTAAAGATCCTATCTAATAAAGAAGGAATATGCTAATTGACTGTCATACCCTCACAAAGATGTCAGTGCCCACAGCCAATAAGGAGGGAATATGCTAATTGACAGTCACCCCCTCAAAGATGGCGATGCCCATAGCCACAAGATGGTGGGCCTAGTTACCTCAGCCCTGCCAGAGCGGCAGGCACATGGCATGGTCAGGCCCACCCCCAAGCAGGTCTGGCTGTTCCGCATGCCTGCCTCCAGAGTCCCACAGTCCCTTCAGCACTCCAGCTGCCCTGGGCTGGCCCGAGGTGCAGGCAAGTCTTAGATGACGGCTGCACAGCCACTCAGGGCCGCCCGAGGCTCAGGTAACCAGGGCTGGCTGAGGTTTGCACTGCTGGCAGTGGCAGCAGCAGAGGTGTGATGGGGTCACCTTCTCCTGATCACTGGGTCACCTCCTGCCCCTGAGGGCTCCCAGACTGTGACAGGGCAGGCCAGACTGAGGGACTCCCCTCCAGTGCATGAATTTTTATATACCGGGCCTCTAGTATTTTTATGTTTTTGTATTATAGATTATTCTTCTATGTTAAAAATAAATCTATATATGCTCATAGCCTAGAAAAAATCTGACAGGATATATAAAAAATGTTGAGTGATGTTTATGGGTGACTTTTTGTTTTCTTTGCACCTTTCTGTATTGTGATTTTTTTTTAAATGGTAATATGCCATCCTGTCTAATAAAGAAGGAATATGCAAATTGTCTGTCACACTAACACAAAGATGGTGGCACCCAGTCCCCTCAGCCCCTCCAAGGGTGGCTGCCCAGCCACCACCTGAGGCACAAGCAAGTTTCAGATGGTGGCTGCCCAGCCACCTAGTGGCTGCCCAAGGCTCAAGTAACCAGGGCCAGCTGAGGCTAGCGCTGCTGGCAGTGGCAGCAGCAGAGGTGTGATGAAGGTGTCACCTTCCTCTGATTGCCAGGTCGCCTCCCACCCCTGAGGTCTCCTGGACTGTGAGAGGGGCCAGGTGGGGCTGAGGGACCCCGTCTAATGCTTGAATTTTCATGCACTGGAACTCTAGTTATTTTATAATCAGAAAAGACCAGTAAAGCCATTTGCCTTCAATGGGAGGAATTTAAGGCTGGACCATAGTAAAACTGATCTGTTTCTCCTCTAGGTGGTCTGGGCCTCTCCAATACCATGTATGCGCGGCTAGGGGAGATTGTCAGCCTGGATGGGTCAATCGCTGTGACCCTGGCAGCACACCAGGCTATCGGCCTCAAGGTCAAGTATCTGGGGATGCTTTTTGTGACTCCAGAAGACCTTCAGGAAAGTGAATTGTGCTTGCTGTCTCAGGGTCTGGGAGGAGGGCCTAGCTTGCACCTGCATCCTCATCCTGCAGTGCCTCATTTGTGCATACCCACTCTCAGTTCTGTTGGATAGTGCTCAGTCCCTGCACAAGCAGTGGCTCTTTGCACTGTTCCTTTCCTTTGAATCTTCCTCCTGTCCCCATTGCCTTTTGGTGGTCCAGTTGTGATGCTGCTACCTCTGCGGAGCCTGTCTTCACCTTAGACTGGATGTGAACCTCCCCCACTGAGCTCTTGAGCACTCACTTGGGTCCTTCCTGCTGTTGGTCTTCCTCACCCCACTGGGCTCAGAACATTTTATGGCCGCTCTTATCAACAATCCAATTATTTGTGTTGTTTTGCTCAAAGTAGACACCGCAGTAAGCTGAGTGCACAGTATGTTTGGCTCCCTCACTCTCAGAGCATGTGTGCTTTATGCAGTCTCTCGGTGGGAAGAATGGACATGCCCACCAAGCACCAAGAAGGGGGTGGGACAGTTCTGACATTGACTGAACATCTTCTTTATGTAGCTATGGCTCTAGCATTCCCACCTCTGCACATTTTTTTATCCAAACCACCCCTCCAGTGGGGAGAATTATCCCCTTTGTGTGAGTGAGGAGATGGGAGTTCAGAAAGGGGACATCCTTTAGCCAAGATTACCCAGGACACAAGGGCTATAATGAAATTCCCTAAATCTGATCCCAAAGTTCTGCTGGGCCTCCAAGCCCACACCTCTCTGGAGTGTGCACTTTAGGGTAAGTCCTTTGTAGTCTGGTTTTCCACTTTTTACCTGAGGCTGCCAGCTCTGACTCGGCGTTTCCTTTTGCATGAAGTAAGCATTACCTTCCAAAGCCATGTTCTACAGCATATTTCAGTCTTCTCTCTCCAAAGCTGAAATCAGCCTATGTCTCTTGTTTAGGGGATCATCTTGGCCGGTAGTGAAGAGCAGAAGGCCAAATATCTGCCCAAACTAGCATCAGGAGAACACATTGCCGCCTTCTGCCTGACGGAGCCAGCCAGGTCTGCGTGGCATGAGCTGCCCTGGAACAGCATCTTTCAGGGTGCCCTGGGAGGGGGGCTGTAGTTTTTGCTGAATAGATGGTAACTTTTATGTATTTTTCCAAGAGTCAACTCAGTAACTTTTCTTGCCAGTTCTCTTTCCTTTATTTTTCTATCCCAGTGAGAGTTATAAGTGAGCTAACATCTAACAGCATCTGTTAAATAATTATTTTGTGGTTTGTAACACCTGCTTTCAAGGCTTCATAGCAACTTTCAGAGTATGGAGGGTGGGTGGCAATGTCCCCGTTTTATAGATTAGGAACTGAGATTCAGTGAGGGTTATGATAAGCCCAAGGTCATACAGCTAGGATCTAACAAGATTGGCATAAGACCCAGGATTTATGATGGCAAGACTGCTACTTGGACTAAACTTAATCTTGCTTCCCTCCACCTGAGTGCCCAGAACTCATCCTCATAGGAGTTTAGATGAGTCCATTTTGAGCAAACATTTTCATTTTTAAACTTAAGCCCACTATTTTTCACTACCACTTATCTGAAGTGATAAAATAGGAGTTGGCCACATGTTTTTCTTGTAAATCCTCATTCAAGGATATTTTTCCCCTTGAATTTTAGAATGGGAAGAAATGAGGGAGGAGGAGAGAGGATAAGAGAGATAGTGAAACATTGATGTGAGGCAGACACTTCTATTGGTTGCCTCGTGACTAGGGCCGGGTATCAAACCTGCAACCCAAATACATGCTCTTGTAAATAAAGTGTTACTCGGGACATGTACTCATTTACAAATTGTCTGTGGCTGCCTTTATGCCACAATTGCAGAATTGAGGAGTTGGGATATCCTGTAGCCTGAAAAGCTAAATATCTTTATAATCTGGCCCTGTATTTTAAAAGTTTGCCAACTCCTATATTAAAGTCAAAACCTTTATTTTTGGGCCTTCCAAACCATTCTTACTGATTTCCAGCATTACTTTCCTCAACAGCCTGTTTGTTTCCCTACAGTGGGAGTGATGCTGCCTCCATCCGGACTAGAGCTTCTCTAAGTGAAGATAAGAAATACTATATCTTGAACGGCTCCAAGGTACAGCTCCATGGCTTCACCGGGATCTCAGTCATAACCTTCACTACCACTCATCACTTTCCATGCACCAGGAATTGCAAAGGGCCTACACATAATCTTTTGACCATCACCCTTCAGTAGATGCTATTTCCTTTTTTGGAAGAAAAAACGGGGCTCAGAAGTTCATCAGACATCCTAGGCTTAGTGGCAGAGCCAGGATTGGACAAGGAGTTCTGGCTCCACAATCTACATGCTTCCATAGTACTATTGTCAACTACTTCCCTGATCTGTTGGTTATTTGTTTTTTAAGTTCAGTATAGTGAACTTCTCTGTACCCTTACCATCTTTAGCAATTATTTCTTCTTAGCCAGTCCTGTTTCTCTGTCAGCATTGCCACCTCTGGATTGCATCCATACTGTTTCACCTAAAAGGCAGGAATATTTTTTTAATTATAATACCATTAACACAATTTTTAAAATTTATAATGCCTTACTATCTAGTTATCATTCAAATTTCTATGACTGTTTCTGTGATTACCTTTTTATTTTTCAAACCATTTGCTTGAATTAAGATCCAAATAGATTCCATACATTGTGTTGAAAAGTCTCTATATTTACCTCTCTCTTCCTCTCCTGTTTCTTCCACCCCATTTCCTTGCTCCTTTCTGTCCCTATTCCCCTTTCTTAAGGAAACCCATTTGTTTAGTGCTAAAGCTTGGACTATCTTAGTACATTGGCTTAGTACCATTCTTCTACACCCTCCACCCAACACACACACTGTCACACCCATAGCCACTTGTGTCTCTTGGCAAAATCCTTGCTCTGGAGAGACTGGGTTCCCTAGGGCTTGAAGTTCAATGGGCAGCTGGTGTGTCTTGTGGCAAAGATGGGGCTTAGAGATAGCTCATGATAGTTTGGTTTTCTCCAAAGTTCTTTTGCTTTTTTTCTTTCAGGTCTGGATCACCAATGGAGGACTTGCCAGTATTTTTACTGTGTTTGCTAAGACCAATGTTGTTGATTCCGATGGCTCAGTAAAAGACAAAATGACAGCATTTATAGTAGAGAGAGACTTTGGTGGAGTTACTAATGGGAAGCCCGAGGATAAGTTAGGCATCCGTGGCTCAAACAGTAAGTTGTGTGTGTGTGTGTGTGTGTGTGTGTGTGTGTGTGTGTGTGTGTCTCCATCCAAGTGTCAAGAGAAAATGAGATTTAAGTAGTTTTGATTGTATTTAAGTATTTTAGCCACATCAAATTAAGAATGCCATGATAGCTATTGTAAATAATGCTGCTTTGAACATAGGGGTGCATATATCTGTTCGAATTAGTGCTCTTGTTTTCTTCCAACAAATGTCCAGAAGTATAATTGATGGGTTGTATGGTATACCTATTTTTAGTTTTTGAGAAATCGCCATATTGTTTTCCATAAGAGCTACACCCCACCAACAGAATTTAAAGGTTTTCTGTTTTCCACATCCTCACCAACACATATTATTTGTTGACTTTTTATAATAGCCATTATGACTGGTGTGAGGTGATTTTACATTGTGGCTTCGATTGGCATCTCTTTGGTGATTAGTGATGTTCAGCATCTTTTTTCTGTATGTTCTCATTGGAGAAATAACTTTTTATTTTCTTTGCCCATTTTTCAATCAGAATTTTTATTTTTTGTGATTAACTTTTACGAGTTTCTTATATATTTTGGATATCAACCTCTTATCATTTGCAATTATATTTCCCCATTCAGTAGATTGTCTTTTTGTTTTGTTGAAGGTGTCCTTTGCTGTACAGGAGTTTATTAGTTTGATATAGTCCCATTTGTTTGCTTTTGCTTTTGTTTTCTTTGCTTGAGAGGTTGTATCCAAAAAGATATTACTCAGACTGATGTCAAATACTTTGTTTCCTATGTTTTATTATAGGAGATTTAGTCTTTAACCATTTTGAGTTTGTTTGTTTTTGTTTAATCATCACCTGAGTATATTTTCCCCATTGACTTTTAGATAGAATGGAAGGGATGGAAGGAGTGGGAAAGAGAGAGATAGTGAAAGAAACATTGATGTGAGGGAGACAAATGAATTGATTGTCTGCTGTCTGGGACCAGGGATCGAAACTGCAAACTAGGTCATGCCCTCAACTAGGAATCAAACCCGCAATCTTTTGGTGGACAGGCCAATATTCTATCTACTGAGCAACACCAGCTAGAGCTTGAGTTTATTGTTGTATATGGTGTGAGAGAGTGTCTCCAGTTTTTCCAGTACCACTTGTTTACTAGCCTTAACACTACTGATGCTCAACGCATGGAAAGGTGCACAGTCATTGTGGCATTCTTTTTAATATAAATGTAATTGGTATACAATATTATATTCGTTATATTAGTTATTACTCCATTGTACCTCTTTTGTCATGGACTATATAAGTGAGTATTTATTTCTGTTCCACTGATCTATGTGTATGCTTTTTGTTTGTTTTTTTCCCCAGAACCATGCAATTTTGATTATTACAGCTTTGCAGTGTAGTTTGATATTAGGAAGATACCAGCAGCTTCGCTGTTCTTACTCAAGTTTGCTTTGATTATTTGGAGTTTTGTGTTGTTCCATATAAATTTTAGGAATATTTGTTCTTGTTCTGAAAAAAATGTTTATATATGCACTATAATATGTGTTGAAACATTACTTACAGTAGCCAAAATACGGAAGCAATCTAAGTGTTCATCGGTAGATGAATAGGTAAAAATGTGATGTGATATATATATATATATATATATATATATATATATATGGAAAATTACACAGCAATAAAAAGAATGAAATATTGCCATTTGCAACAACACAGATTGATCTAGAAGATATTATGCTAAATGAAATAAGTGAGCCAGAGAAAGACAAATACCAAATGATTTCATTTATATGTGAAATCTAAAAAAATAAAACAAAACAAAAACAGACTCATAGAAACTGAGGCCAAAGGTGTGTTACCGGAAGGGAGAGGGTGGGCGGATGAGTGAAATGGGGAAAGGAAATATAGTCAATAATGTGATAATTTTGCACAAATTATTATTATAAGAATTAGTGTGGTGATTACATTGTAATTTTAAAAATGTCAACTCATTCCTGCATTCTGGCCAGCAGCAGGCCAAGCTGTGCTCGAAAAGTTCAGGCATGGTCTCATGTATTGCCAGTTCTACCTTAATTATCTCAAGCATCAATGATCCAGTCCTAATTATCATAAGATTTTTTTCCATTGGGAGAACTGGGGTTTCATTTCCTCTATAAAATCTGTAGAATTTATTCATGGATGACCTATTTGTAAATGAATGTTTTGGGTTCCAATTTTTATGAATTCAATCTGTATAGAGTTAATGTTTTGTATTTTTAAAAATAAAGCACAAACTAAAAATTTTTTCTTTAAGAAAAGCAATATTTAATTGTATGCTATAGTTAGCAAATGATTTTTGGAATTTTGATATCTAGTTAAGAAGTAAGAATAAAAGAAAGACATAATTATCTCAAAAAATGTCAAATCACAATAATGTCTATATAATACTTACTGTATACCAACTTTTTAAATTAAAAAAGAATGCCACAGTGACTGTGCACCTTTTCATGCACTGAGCATCAGTGATGTTAAGGCTAGTGAAACAGTCACAGCCTTGTGAGGGAGGCACAGTGGATACAAAGAAGGGCGGTGGGTATCCTAGGTTAATATTCCATCACAAACCCCATATTCCCTCCTCCTCTGACTTTCCTTTCTACCTGCTCAGACCTGTTTGTAGTCCCTGCTCAGCACTCGATTTACTTGAGGCTGGGTCTTATGAGTGGCTCTCAGGCTGCCCAGAGATGCAGTGGTGTCCTCATAGGACACTACGTCGTGGAATTCCTACTTCAGATCATGGAGAGTCTTTGCTGCGGAGACTGCATACCACCCTGGTACCTCCAGACCCACTTCTGTTTGCCACCTTGTTCTTGGGGACCCTGTGTTCTGAATGGTGGTATTATGCCATGACATCTGCTTGGCCTCAGGGGAGGGAGGATGTCAGAGGGCCCGAGCTCTAACATAGAAGCTGTGTGACCTCCAACAAGCTAGTTCGCTTTTCTTTTGTTTCCTCACCTAAAAAAAGGGATGCCTTAACTGGTTAGGTTCTATGAATAGAGCATCCGCCTGCAGACTGAAGGGTCCTGGGTTCCTTTCTGGTCAAGGGCACATGTAGGCTCGATCGCCAATAGGGGCATGCAGGAGGCAACCAGTGAATAATTCTCTCTCATCAATGTTTCTATCACTCTCTCCCTCTTCCTTCCTCTTTGAAAGCAATAATATTTTTTTAAAAGGGGGAGGATGTTGATAGAACCTACCTTGTGGAGGTGACTTGAGAAGGGAGCGTTATGATGTACGTAAAGTGCTGAGTGCACATGGAAGCTGAAAATGTTAGTTATTGCTGTTACTGATATTACCCACCATGACTGGTGTTGCCTATTGAGTGATGCAGCAGAGAAAGCAGCAGGCTCAGAGACCCTGAGATAAGAAAAACCTCAGTGTGCTAGTGGGAGAAAGTGGCCAGAGGCACAAGGGTGGAAAGAAAGAGCAGGGCTGCCACTATACACTGCTTGTAGGGGCACTGTCCATACTGCGGTCTGGGTAGGTAGTGCCCGCTGGGATTATTCAGTGTTCCTGTGAGAGGGGGGTGTTTGAGGGGCACAAAATGATGTCATAGAGGGAAAAGCGTCCTCCCCACATCCAGTAGCCTGTGAAGGAATAAGAGCTGTTAAGAGAAGGGTCTTGGCCTCACAGCCCAGGTGCTTAAGCCACACATGAGATCCAGTGGCCAGAGAGATGAGTATTTCATTGTGTTTTATAGAAGTAGTTTGTTTGAACACAGCTGTAATCATAGAATACGTTAGCAAATCTGGACGCCCACCCTTGGGTTGGCTGTTGCTTGGCTACTTGTCCTGAGACTCCCTTTTCTCTGGCATTAGTTGCTGGGAGCAATTTCTTTATAATGTAACATTCAAAAGCACACTATTCCAGAGAACACAGTGGAGAAGACTGTCTGTTCTTTCCCTTCCTCTTCCCTCACCTCTGCCATGCCTACCTAATTGTTCTCATCACATTGACCTCCACTTCCCAACACTCCAGGTGCATGTTCATTTTGTAAGGTCTGCTAGTCATCCATCACTGCAGTAACCTGCCTGAGAAACCACCTCTAGACTGGGCATTTGTTTCTCTCCCACAGTTACCAGGTGCTGTGGGCTGGGTTCAGTTGTTTTGTTTGTTCTCTTAAATACGCTGGAGTGAATTCTCACAGCAGATTGTAAAAGCCAGACTGGATCAGCACATTAAAGGCCTCTCTGCTCTTGTTGGTTAGTTTCATGCCTCTAGTCACACCAAGTCACATGGCCAAACCTGGCATTGTGGGTAGAGAAAGGCAAATCTGCTCCTTCCACAGAGTCACAATGCAGGGTTTGGCTGCATTAAAGCAGAGTGAAATGGAACCGATGCTCCCATTTGCAATGGAGGCCTAGCTTTTTTGTTCTGTCTCAGGCTCTTTCTCATCCTTCAAATTTCACCTTAGAAAAGTCTAGCATAAACCCTTAGTAAAAATAGTATACCCATGCCCTTCCAACTTCATTTCTGTTACAATGCTGTATTTAGTTTATCTGTCTCAACACAATGTTGTAATATATTATTTATAGTTTATCTCCCTAACTAAAGTGTGAGCTCCACGTGGACAGAAACCTGGTCTTTCTGTCCTGTCCTGTCAGTAGATGTAGAATGAATGGATTAATTTCAGGCCTATGGGTAAATGCAGAGTAGTTTCCATCTAAAGTCTTTAATTTTGTGTGTTTCAGCTTGTGAAGTTCATTTTGAAAACACCAAGGTGCCCATTGAAAATGTACTAGGAGAAGTTGGAGGTGGATTTAAGGTAAGTTGCTGGCAGCAGCTTCTGTGACTGCTGTACGGTTTCATGGTGTTGTTGGTTAGCCCTAGCATTCTGTATCATCCCTGCTTATAGCAGACCAGCCTTTGCTGACCAAGTGACCATGTGTGGTTCTCCTTTGGGAAATCAGCAAAGTGGAAAGGGGGAAAATTGGCTCCCAGAAGAGGAAGTGTGTGGTTAGAACTAAATCTCTTCATTAATCTGTGAGGCTTTGTTTGCCTTGAGTAGGGACAGGATTCCTCTTCAGCACACATGATAAAGCAGGCCAGTGGCACTGGAGAAGCATAGGTTCTCCAGTGACTAGCCTTGTGGTCTGAAGCCCCAAGATGCTTTGTTTTTGAGTCAAATTTATTATATTTTTATTGATAAATAATTCATATAACATGAAATTCACTGTTTTCAATTGTACATATTGGTTGTTTTTGGTATATTCGCTATGTTGTGCAACCATTGCCATAGTTTAATTCCAGAACACTTCCATCACCCCGGAAAAAAATGCCACCCCTCCCATTTCCAGTTTCCCCTGTCCCTTGGCAATCACTATATTAATTTTTGTTTTTATGGATTAGCCTATTTTGAACATATCATATAAATGTTAAAATATGTGGCCTTTTGTGTTTGGCTTCTTTCATGTAGTATTACATTTTCAAAGTTTATCCAAGTAGTAGTATTTGTTATTTTTTTCAGAGGCTGGGTAATATTCCATTGTGTGGATAGACCACATTTTCTTTATTCATTTATCACCTGATGCCTACTTGTTGTTTCCACCTCTTGGTTATTATCAATAATGCTGCTATGAACATTCGTGTACAAGTTTTGTGTGAACAATATGTTTTCAGTTCTTTTGGGTATTTACCTAAAAGTGAAATTTCTGAGTCATATGGTAACTGTACATTTAACTTTTTGAGGAACTATCCGGTTATTTTCCACAGTGGCTGCACCACTTTACATTCCTTTCATCAATGTATGAGGTTTCTAATTTCTGCACATCCTCATCAACACTGATTATTGTCCAATTTTTATTTTTTATTAAATCTTTATTATTCAGATTATTACATTTGTTTCTCTTTTTTCCCCTCCATAGCACCCCTCCACCCAGCTACCACCCTTCCCTCCCTCCCATTGATCTCATCCATAGGTCTATGATTTTTGACCAGTCTCCCTGAACACCCCTCATCCCTTTCCCCCTGAGAATTATCAGTCCACTCCCTTTCTGTGCTCCTGATTCTAGTATATTCACCAGTTTATTCTGTTGATCAAATTTTTAATTCACTCAATTTTTAGATTCACTTGTTGATAGATATGTTTGTTGTTCAAAATTTTTTGGCTTTTACCTTTTTCTTCTTCCTTTTCTAAAAGAGTACCTTTCAGCATTTCATATAATACTGGTTTGGAGTTGATGAACTCTTTTAGCTTTTTCTTCTCTGTGAAGCTCTTTATCTGCCCTTCAATTCTGAATGATAGCTTTGCTGGGTAGATTATTCTTGGTTGTAGGTTCTTGCTATTCATCAGGTTGAATATTTCTTGCCACTCCCGTCTGGCCTGCATCATTTCTGTTGAGAAATCAGCTGACAGTCGTATGGGTGCTCCCTTGTAGGTAATGAACTGTTTTTCTCTTGCTGCTTTTAATATTCTCTCTTTGTCTTTTGCTCTTGGTATTTTAATGATGATGTGTCTTGGTGTGGTCCTCTTTGGATTCCTTTTATATGGGGTTCTGTGTGCTTCCTGGACTTGTAAGTCTATTTCTTT
>PVJN01000615.1:0-46955 GCA_004026805.1 Lasiurus borealis | reverse complement strand
CTCAGTATCTTGCGCTCTCTCTCCTTCTGGCACCCCCACAATTCTGACGTTGGTACGCTTGAGGCTGTCCCAGAATCTCCTTACATTATATTCACATTTTTGGATTCTTTTCTTGCTTTTCCAGTTGAGTGTTTTCTGCTTCTTTATATTTCAAATTTTTGACTTGATTCTTGCCTTTCTCTAGTCTGCTGTTAGGATTCTGTATAATATTTTTTTTATTTCAGTCAGTGTCTCTAGTTGGTCCTTTTTCATCTCCTCTTGGGACTCGCTAAATTTATGCATCACCCCTAGCATCTCTAGTTGGTCCTTTTGTGTCTCTTGGGACTTGATAAACTTACCCATCTTTTCTAGCATATTCTTGCAAAACCTTATAAACGTGGTTTTGAACTCTATATCCAGTCGTTTTTTTTCCTCCATTTCTTTTGCTTGTGATCCCTTACCTTGTCTTGGCATTTTCACTATGTCAGGGAAACTTCTGTACTTGCAAAACCGCAGAAGACTCTGTTGAACTTGGGATGGGTGGAGTCTCAGGGCTTAAGGGACCGCCTTGCCTTCCAGTCGGCCCCGCCCTCCACGGCCCCCGTGTCTCACTTGACTGGGTAATCGCTGGAGAGGTCCTTGTGCACGCGAGCGCCCGCAGTACCTCCAGACCACTGCCTTTCCAGCTCCCCTGCGCAACAGGACCATACGAGTCTAGATCTCCAGAGTTTCGCCCAAAACAGGGGCCCAGTGGACTCAGAAATGGCACAGTTGGGAGGGTCTGTCTCCCACCTAGTCGCGAAAGCAGGCGGCACAATCAGCAATCTGTCCTCCACGCAGTGCCATGCGTGTGCATGACCAGACCTCCTTTCTTTTGCGACTCCCCTAAATTTCTGTGCACTTCTCCCTTTTCACAGTCCAAACTCCCCCCGTATGAGTTTCGGCTGGATCTGGGGTTTAGTGTTGTAGGATAAGGGGTTCAATGCCGTTGGGAGTCTCCGTTTCCCTCCCGCCAGAGAAAGCCAGCCAGGTACTCGTGCACCCGCTCTCTCAGTGCACGTGTCTCAGTACCTCAGTTTTTTGCAGCTCCTCTGGGTTTCTGTGAGCCCCTCTCTTTCCTTCTAGTTGTAGAACTTATACTCGGCCAGCTTTCCTGTGGTTCTGGATGATGTCCATTCTGTCTTTTAGTTGTAGTTTTGAAATTGTTGTGCGAGGCAGCAGTGTAGGCATTTACCTATGCCGCCATCTTGGATTCTTGTAGAAAATTCTTGAGTAACCTTATAAATGTGGTTTTGAACTTTATGTCCCTGATACTATTTCTTTTATTCATGACATTTTTTTTTTTTTTTTTTTTTTTTTTTTTTTTTTTTTTTTTTTTTTTTTTTTTTTTTTTTTTTTTTTTTTTTTTTTTTTTTTTTTTTTTTTTTTTTTTTTTTTTTTTTTTTTTTTTTTTTTTTTTTTTTGTCTCCACATTTTGGCTCCTTCCCTGTGTTGATGGTGTGGCTTTGTGTGCTAGTTGTCCTTTATGGCCCAATAGCTCTGCCTTCCCAATCACCTGAGCTGGACACTCTTGGTGCACCCCTTTGTGGACTGGGTACACAGTCTTGTTGTAGTTAAGCCTTGATTGCTATTGGTACACTAGGAGGAACTGGCCTCCAGGCCAATTGACAATGAGGATTAGCTGTGTCTATAATGGAAGAACTGCTGTGCTGAAGACACCCCTGTGGGACAGGACTTGCTTCAGTGGGGCTTTGGTGCTCACCCAGTCTGCCTTTTGAGTGTTTCATTTATGTATGTGAGGAGTTGAAATCTGGTGTCATCTCACCCTGACCCCCTAGGTACACTCGTTCCTGGATCTCCAAGGACCTGCAAGTCAGCTTGTGTCTGAGGCCACCCAGTAGGAGCTACAGGGAGATCTGCAGATTTCTCCTCTTGGCCTGGAGTTTGGGTGTTTTGTAGTTGTCTGACCCAGTTGCGATTTGTTAGGTTAAGCTGCCAGAAGGCAGGACATTCCTATGCAAAAGCCGCTGTGCACAGCTGGGTGGGTTTGTAAATTGGGTGGGGCGGGGTCTCAGGAATCACTAGGCTAGGGCATAGCAAACAGTGATGGCTGCCAGTCAGCCCTCTCTACATCTCCATGTTTCCAAGTTCTGTCCTGTGTCCCGTGTCCCGTGTCCTGCACCCCAACGCAGTAAACAATGATTCCTGTGCACACCTCTGCAAGAAAGCCATCCTCTCTTTCCTTCCCAATGGCAGACAGTCCAGTTTCTCCCTGTATGAGTCTGGTTCCCCAGAATCTCACTGGAAACTGGAGTTCAGAGCAGTCGGGAACTTGTAACTCCCTTCCATTTGGGGAAAAAAAACAAAAAAAACAGTGCACGACAGATCGTGCGGGTCTCGGTATCTCTGCCTTCTGAGCCTCTGCACATGTTACCAGGTCTCAATACACTTTTGTCTTTCCTTCTAATTATAGAACTACCACTCCGCCAGCTTTCCCATGGTCCTGGGAGAGTGTCATTTTGTCTTTTAGTTGTAGTTTTGGTGTGTTTGTGGGAAGCAGCATGTACAGGTGTATACTTTATGCCGCCATCTTGGTTCCCCTTGTCCTCCCACATTCTGAAACATCAAGTCTGAAGTTAGAGTTAGAGGCACTCCCCTCTCCTACGTACCCACCCCACTAAAGAGGCATGGCAGGACTTCAGTATCACACTATGATGTGACTTAACTAAGCTCCCTTCTCCATCCAGTGCAGGGTTTGTCCTTGTCCTCCATATTTTCCAGCTGCCTTGGATTGTATTTTTAGAACCAGCACTTGTACTTCCCAGTAGCTGGAGCAGTTGTTTCCAGTCTCTCCAGACCCACAGAATCTATTTTGCAGGATTCTAACATTGATTTAACAAGTAAACATAAATGCAAATTGATTGCCTGTTTTATAATGCATAGCCATCAATAAAAAGCAGTATTGCATTTTCATTTGAGCTCTTAGGAAAACTATAGTGTTCACAGACACCTTTCTGTTACCAGACCCCAGCCCTGCCTTTCTATGCTAGATTTGGGATGCCCTTTCTCCCTGGGATGGCCAGGTAGACCCAGCTGAGGGATCTCTTGGGTGGGAACATTTGCTACCCAACATACCCTCTTTCTACAACAAAAGAAACATACCCACCCATACCCACTGGACTTGTGTACCCCCCTTTACGCCACCATTATACCACTGGCCACCTGTTGCCTAGTCAGCTGTTTGCCTCTGTGCCCTGTTAGTCGGTAAGGAGACATCATTGTAGGAATGTGGTGGGGGACGAGCATGTCATAGCAGTATAAGAGGCTGGTTCAGTGGAGAGAGCATAGGCCTACATGCAGGCAGATGTTTGCTGTGTGGTCTTAGGAGAATCACCTCGCTTCTGAATGTCAGGGTCTTGGTACAGTGAGAACCCTAATGCTAAAGTAATGTTGGTAATGTGTAAATAGCTTGTAGCATGTGTCCAGTAAGTCTTAGTTACTACTACTTTCCCCGGGGACTAAGAATTTACTTGTTCTTTTAGAATGAAGTTATTCATTCTAGGTGACCTAGAGTTTGTTTGTGAGAGCCATAGCAGTGATAGTGTGACCTTATTTTGAAGTGTTGGGACTGTGCTCTCTCCCTGCTCAGTGAGCATTGGCAAGATGATTAACTCAGCCCAAGTGCTGGCTCGGAGTTCTTCAGGGACTTTCCTTTTGTTTTCAAACCTTCTGTTAAAAATAGACAAGCACTTTTGTGGTCTGTCACCTTCAGTCCTCCAGGCTCTTGGGCTGTCCCCAGCACAATATGGGCAAGCAGGACTCTGAAGGAGTGGAAGCTACAGTGAGCTCATGCTTTCTCTGCAGGTGGCTATGAACATCCTCAACAGTGGGCGGTTCAGCATGGGCAGCGCTGTGGCCGGGATGCTCAAGAAATTAATCGGTAGGTAAGTCAGGGACAAGAACTCTTTGTGGCACAGCCTTGCCCCTGCAGCCTGGAAGCTCTGCCATGTGCTCACAGCAGACTGGTGCTGAGCCAGACAGAACACTGGGCAGATGGTCTCACTCAAGTTTAGGATCTGGGCAGTGGTTTAGATCAAAGAATGTACTCGGTCTGTCCCCAAAGAGTGAGTGTCCATGTTTCAGCACTCCTCTATTTTACCTACATAGAAAGGATAGGAGGAGGGGAGTGGACATTCTGTCAGAGATGAAGCGGGGTAACTGCTCTGACCACTAGGAGCAGAGCTACTTAGTTAGCATCCAAGTGTGAACCAGACACCTGTAAACTTTAGCCCTGATTCTCCCACGATCCCCATTTTGTAGGTGACTCTTTCCACAGTGGCTGTGGGGTGGGATCAGGTTTGGAACCCAGATGTCTCAGCCTCTCAATCTTCCCTTTGTTTTTTCTGTTAGGATGTCTGAATTCTGGATTTTCCTTTGCCAGTAAACTTAAAATAGCCCTATAGGGTTTTTGTTGGGCATGGAATATAATTACTATATTAGCTTTATGGGAAATGCAGGGGACACTGGCTACGGATGGTGGGAGATACCTAGGGCCTGTATACACTGAGTGCTTATGAAGTTCCTAGGAGTTCAGGGCAAGGTGGTATGAGAAGGCTTTGCTTTGGGCTCTTACCTTTCTTTTATAGATGAGGAGACTGATGCTCAGAGAGGGTAAGGGTTTTGCCCAAGGCCATGCACCTGGGTCTAAAAGCTGATCCTATCAGACTCCAAACTCAGGACTTGTCTCATTCTGCTGAGCTGCTCCCATGACCCTGAAGCCTTCTGGATTTCTTTCCCATCTGGAAATTCTTCAGTACAAGAGCTTTGTGGGGGTGCTCACGGCCATCCTCTTCCCATGTAGAACGATGATATCCTAAGTCCCGGAAATGTGTGAATGTGGGTACCTGTTTACCATCTGAGCCCACCATGAAGAAGCAGTTGAGATTGGATCTTACCTGTGGGAATGTTTGGAGAATACCAATTGTAGGAGTGGGGACTGCTGACTGGGTGGAATGCTGCCCTATTCAGTTGGGTGCCTTCGCAGCTGGGACCATGACACAGCTTGCATTCACATCTGCCATAGGCCCAAGTTTTCAAAACAGACCGCCTTCCTGCTTTGGGGATGAACAACTATGACAGGTGTGAGCCAGCCCCTACTTCTGCCTAGGGTGTTTATGGGGGCACAACTTGGTGCTATGTGCCTTCTACCTGCACTGTGCAGTCTTCACAACGCTGTGAGGTTGGTGGTATAGTTCAGGGAGGTGAAGCCACTTGTCTACCTAAGCTGATAAGAAAAAGTACCACACTCAGACCTATGTCTGACTTCACATTGTTCTCCACGTCTGTCCTGTGTGCTATGGGCACCACTGCGCATGGATAGTCCCTCTTCCAGCCTGGCTTTGCTAGAAAGCAGGGACTCTGTCTTTTAGGGGGCTCAGTCTCAGCAAACTGTTACACATAGTTTCTGCCTGAGGGCTGGAAGGTGATGATGACAGCCTTAGTAAATTATCATAGGACACCCAGAAAATTGTTCTTTTAAACACTCTGTTCTTCTTCAGAAATGACTGCAGAATATGCCTGCACGAGGAAGCAGTTCAACAGGAGCCTCAGTGAATTTGGATTAATTCAGGTACTAATGGTTGTATAAGTGACACTCTATGGATTTCACTGTGTGAGCATTAAGTGTGTCTTTCAGTGTTTGTACTGATGACTTCTGTAAGTGACTGGGAAAGAGGACAGGCTTTATTTAATGTGACACTTTAAAATATATATATATATTTGTATTGATTTCAGAGAGGAAGAAAGAGGGAGAGATAGAGGCATCAATGATGAGAGAGAATCACTGATCAGCAGCCTCCTGCACCCCCCTACCCCCCTTAATGGGGATTAAGCCAGCAACCTGGGCATGTACCCTTGATCGGAATCAAACCAGGACCCTTCAGGTCTAGGCCACGACCATAGTGCTAGAGGTGGGAGAGTATCTGGTGTACAGGTATTTGGAAAAGCAAGAAGCTCTGCTTTGTTGGCTGGGGCATAGAGTATGTGCAGAAGTGGCTGGAGAGGTAAGTTAAGGCTATGCTGTAAAGGGCCTTGAGTGACAGGGTATTTGATAGGTGAGGTGAATGACCTGACTCTATGTAGCGAAGGGAGGCTGAGGAGGAGGTTCCAGTTACTGCAGTGGTCGTGGTTGGTTGTCAGTGTTCAGTGTTCAGTGTAGGAGCCAGGGGAAAAAATCTTAGAACTGGCCAAGAATGTGACACCCTTTTGTGAATGCTCAGGCTCAGTTCTCTTGTATAGTGTGAGGCTTTGGACTTCATTACCTTCTCTGTTGGTTGGTAGATTTGATTCTTGGCACATGTAAAATGCTTCTTGGGTTTTTTTGTTTGTTTGTTTTGTTTTTTAACACTCCAGGAAAAGTTTGCCTTGATGGCTCAGAAGACTTATGTAATGGAAAGTATGGCCTACCTCACTGCAGGGATGCTGGACCAACCAGGGTTTCCTGACTGCTCCATTGAGGCTGCCATGGTGAAGGTAATCCCAGCATAACCTGAGAGGAGCTGAGGAAAGCTCCTTACCTACTGTGTGGTTGAGGAAGATAAAAGACTTGCCAGAATTCATCCAGTGAGACCGACAATCGGAGCTCCTGACTCATTCGATCTCATCTCAAATGCAGCTCTCTGTTGAGCCTCCCTTTCTATCCCCAGTCACTCTGCCCTTGTTCTAAGGCCTTCATTTTGGAAGGGAGTTGGCACTGACCTTTTCCCGGGTCTGTGGCAGGTGTTCAGCTCAGAGGGTGCCTGGCAGTGTGTGAGTGAAGCGCTGCAGATCCTTGGGGGCTCAGGCTACATGAGGGACTACCCATATGAGCGCATGCTGCGTGACACCCGCATCCTGCTCATCTTTGAGGTGCGTGCCCTGAGACCAGATCCACCTATTCTGCTATGGACCCCCTGAGCCTCCTAGTCCTGGGCCCAAGGCTGGCTTCTGCGTTCTCTCATTTAACCCTCCTTACAATCTTGTCTAGACCCTATTCTGCAGATTGAGAGGCCAAGCATTTCACCCAGGGTCTCACTTCCAAGGGCCTTCTGTTGAGCCTACCACCTCCTGGCAAACCGCCGCAAGTCTTTGCCAAGTCGCTTTTGCCAGCTGTGGTGGGACAAACAGAGATCTTCTCATAGGAAGGCCTCGAAAGCTCTGTCTGGGTCTGGGTTTTCTTCTCAGTATATTGAGGGAGCTTAGGAGGGTCATCTCTGAGGGCTTTTCCAGCCTGGCAGTTCTTGCTCTCTAATTGCTGTCCCTCATGAATTTACAAGCCTAGAGGTGCTGGGAGGGTCCTGGGTGGGGAAGAAATTGGGGGGTTGGGGTCAGAGAGACACCTCAGACCCATCTGATCTTTGGGGTGCTAGTGGTCTTGATTGTGTGGACCCTCTGACCCAGGAGGAAACCAGGATACCAGGGAGTGAGGGACAGAGGTACATCTCTCCTGAGGGACTGAAATTTTATGAAGCAATTGCACTTGAGAGCAGAAAGGACTTTGACCAGGCATAGGGGAGGGCTGGCTCTATGGACCAACCACAGGGAAGTAGAGCATCCTGAGTAGGCCTAGACAGGAGCTTACCTGCCCCCTTTAAGTGAATGGAGGTAGAATAAGCAAGCCTTTGTGGGAGTATTGGCCAGTTCTGCTTGGTGGGCTGGGGCAAATGATGGAGCAGGTGAGGAGGGAATGGAAAGGAGATAAGCAGCCAGGTTATAGAGGACCTTAGTTCTTTACTCAGGGCAGTGGAAACTATAAAAAATTATAGCCCTGCTTGAATAGCTTCCACGGTGTGAGCGAGCGGGCAGTAGCACAGTCCACCTAGTCTCACATGCAGGATGCCGGGGCTGACTTACATGGGACAGCTTTTGACCTCTATATCACTGACCACAGGGAACCAATGAGATTCTCCGGATGTACATCGCCTTGACAGGCCTGCAGCATGCTGGACACATCCTGACAGCAAGGATCAAGTAGGTGTCATTCCCACTCTGCTCCTTGGGTCTTACCTGGGAAAACAAGAGGGGATGAACAGTATAACCTTGAAGAGCTGAGCCCATTCATTGGCTGGCTTGAGAGAGGGAAGGTGGACAGGAGCCTTGGTCAATGAGTGTTGGGTCTTGGAAACCAGATTCCAGAACTCGGCCATTATTTGAGGGTGGCAGCAGGAACCAGCTGCTCAGGAAAGCTCTCACTGCCCTGCCCATGGGCTCATTCCCTGGGCAGTTCCTGTTTTTCATGCTTCAGGGACTTTCGATTTCAGGATCTGGGAGTGAGAGGTGCCCCTTAAACAGATGCCAGGCTCTAAGGCCAACAAAAGAACAGTTTGTTTCTTTTCTCCCTCCCTTGTTCTCTCCCTCTCTTGCTCCTCTCAATCCCCATCCTGAGGCCAGGGCAATTAGAAATCACTGCTGGAGCCTAAGAATAGGTTGCTCAAAGCATACTGCAGAATACTTACTGGAAAAGAATTACCTGGAAGCTGGCTGTGGCTCAGCTTTTTGTGGAGGGAGCACGAGAATGGCTCCACCTCAGAGGAGACTGGTTGCTCTTGGACAGGCTGCCAGGCTCAACCTGCAGCCGGATGCCCAGCATGCCCAAACTAGGGGAAGGTCATATTGGGCCTGAGTTGGCACTTTATGGTTTTGCATTATCAGGGAGGAGGAATGGGTGTGCTAGAGTTCTGGGGCACCTATTGGTGGGGGTTTTGTTCCTGGGCAATTCTGCAGTGAGCTTAAACGGGGCAATGTAACCACTGTCCTGGAGACAGTTGGCCGGAGGCTTCGGGACTCCTTGGGCCGAACCGTGGACCTGGGACTGACAGGGAATCTTGGAGTTGTGCACCCCAGTGTTGCGGTGAGTGAGCCCCAGCAGGTATAGCCTATCAGATATCTTTCTCCCAGAAGGGATGTGACCAGGGGTGGTGGGGAGGACCAGTCAGTCTGAGGGACAGCTGAAGTCCCGTCTCCATCCTGTCACAATGGAGAATAGCCTGCATATTAGTCAAGCCCGGGCCCTAGAGCCGCTGCCATGCAGTGAGACAGGATGGCACCATGGGGAGGAGGTACTGAGCTGAGTCCTTTCCTCTGGCCTCCAGGACAGTGCCAATAAGCTCGAGGAGAACGTGTATTACTTTGGGCGCACTGTGGAGACGTTGCTGCTCCGCTTTGGCAAGGTAGTCAGGCCCCTGCCAGACCTGGGAGTGGCAGGCCCTCCAACATTGGGGTCAGGGAAATGGGGCCAGCATTTATGAGATAATGTTTTGCCAAGTGTCCACCTTTAGAACCAAGTCCAGGAAGAAATCTACTCACCATGGAGGGGTGGAATTGGGAGGCAGGGTTGATGGGGTGGGTGCCCTGCTGGGGAACCCCCTCCAGATGAAGAGAGGCTCCTGTATTTGTGGGCCTGAATCTCATGACCTGATCTCGAGGCTCTGGCTGGGCTGAAGATGTATTAATTAAGCCCTGGCTCTGATTTCAGCCAGGTTCCTGGGACTTGGTCTTACCTTTACCCTTGCCCAAATCTAGACAGAGGGAAAGGAAAACAGGCAGCTACTGTGAGCCAACTTCTCACAACCCTGAAGCATAAAATGAGTCTCAGAGATGTGAAATGTGCCCAGGGAGGGACTGTGGGGGGTGGGATCGCAGGTAACGGGCCTCTACCCTGGGGCTCTGTGTTCTCAGACTATTGTGGACGAGCAGATGGTCTTGAAGCGGGTGGCCAACATCCTCATCAACCTGTATGGCATGACAGCTGTGCTGTCTCGGGCCAGCCGTTCCATGCGAGCAGGACTCCGGAATCATGACCATGAGGTGAGCTACTCTGCCCTGCCCTGCTCTATTCGTCTACACACAGGTAGTTTTGTCCTGTTGCATTTAACTGAGGCCCAGTGGTTGGGGAATGGGATCATTGAGTGGCATGGCCTAATTTAGCAGTCTTAAGTGGGCAAGTCAGGGGGCTTGGCACCCCAGTTGTAGTCCCAGAGAGTAAGAATAAAGTGCAGGGTCTGGTGGGTTTGCTGAGTTGTGGCTATGGCCTGTAGTGAGTACTGAAGCTCCAATGGGACACCCTAACTTTCCCACCTGAGAGAAAAGGGTGGGTGAATGATGAAATCCTAAACCCAGTGCCCTTACCTGTCCTCACCCTGCTGGAGGGTCACTGAGCACTTGCTATGGATTTGGTCTTCATGTGGATAGACTTATAGTAGCTAGTGGCCACAGGAATTGTGATGTCTCTCTACAGTGGAGGAAACAGAGGCTCAGAGATGTTGAGTAATTTGTTCTTGGAACAGAGCTAGTTTGACTTTGGGCTGAAATTAGTACCTAAGATTGTGTGACTTCTGAGCCAGACTTTTGACCCCTGCCAAGTTGCCCAGTGGTTCTTTGAAGTTTAAAGGTCAGTCACCAAGGAGGGGGAGCCCTATGGCCCAGAGATCTCAAGGTTCTCTCTGACCTCGGTTCTGGCAGGTTCTGTTGGCCAACATCTTCTGCACAGAAGCTTATTGCCAGAATCTCTTCACCTTATCTCAGCTGGACAAGTGTGAGTAGGGTTGCTTGGGGGAGGAAGGAAATGGTCTACTGTTAGACAACTGTTGATGGTGAGCTTTTTCTGGACACTATCAGGTTCCCATGGCCTGTGGCCACTCACAGACTTCTGCCAGGAGTGAGGGCTGAGTAAAACCTATACCAGCAGTGAGGCAGGAGCATAGATCTACAGATGCAAGCTCTGCCAGAACCCTTTTGCAGCATCTGCATAGTGGAGGTTCACAAAGAAAGGAGACAGTTCCCCTTCGGAGGAGAGGAAGCTGCCCCTCTCACAGATGTCCTGGGATGCTGTCCTAGACCATCTGCTCACTCTGGAATGCTCCTATGGCCATGTCTTAGAATGTATAGCTTAAATTCTCCTCTGAATCTTACAATCCTGCTGGCCTCAAGGCTTCACATCATATGTCCCAACGGAGCCCAGCCCTGTTGCTAAGAGATTGTGGGGAGGAGCACATAATTCTGTGTAGGTTCTGGCTCAGGATGCTGTTTAGGCGTCCTCTACAGTACTGACCTGACTGTTAATGCGCTATGGAGATGAGAAGATGATTTCTCCTGCAATAATAGGCTGGTATCGCAAAGGGTCTTTTACAAAGGGTCTTTTATTGAGCAAGTACCTTCTCCCACAGGATCTAGAATTTTTAGGGATTAACAAGATGAGCCCTTTGTTATTCAGAGTAAAGCCTATATGTACAGCCCAGAATCACTTCCTGGGGGTTAGGAGGGGTAGTAGGGATACCCACAAGCTGACTGTTAGGAAAACTGTTCCAGCAATATTCCTATTGTCACAAAGCAGAAAGATCAACCACTGTCTCCTTTTCCCTTCCAGATTCTCCAGAAAATCTAGATGAACAGATCAAGAAAGTGTCCCAGCAGGTCCTAGAGAGGCGAGCATACATCTGTGCCCACCCTTTGGACCGGACATCCTGAAGCAGAGGGACAGTGGTCACTGTTGCCGCCAGCCCCATGCCACAGCCTGTTGCTGGACAACTCACCTTTTCCAGAAGGTGTTGGACTTGGGGTTAAGTCAAACTTTCTTCCCAGTCTTCACCTGAAGGTCTTTCTCTTAGCCTGGGGAAGCCTCTTCTAGGCTTGATCTGTGAGCACTGCTGCCTAACATGATCATCCCATGGAAATGGAGATGGAGATGGATAGAGAGAGAATGGAGTTGCTGAGACCTGGAATTAGAGGATACGCTATTAGTTTAGGAGACTTCAGAATGGAAACTGAGGCTCGTGCTGCTGCCTCTGTGACATGAGCCTGCAGGGATCTGTTTCAGGCATGGACGGCCATTTCTACTAGACCACATCTTTCCCAAGAAACAGCTTGAAAGCTGTGTATGTATCATACATTCAGACTAGAAGCAAAATATACTTAAAACATGTACCAGGAACCACTTAACAAAAAAGAATATAAAATGGCAGTTTGTGTTTTCTAGTCATGTTTTTCCTTAGAACCAGCCTTTAATGGATGACAGCGTGAACCTAAGAATCATCCTTTAGTGGTAGTTCTGTCTCTTTTGTCCTCAGCCTGTGAGAAGGCCTAGAAAGCTGAGGAGCAGGTTCCCGTGGGGGTTATGAGCATTGTCTTTGATCCCTTTCAGCTAATGGCTGTATACAGCATTTCTTGGTACATGACAACATATGCTTGTTCCCACCTGGGCTTTTCTTCTGTTTTCTTTGCAAGGATTGCCCTCTAGTTTTGAAGTGGGGACAAAAGGTATCTTTAGGTTGCACTAACAGGCCTTTGCATTTCTCCAGGCTTTCTTCTGCTGTTACTTGCTGTATGTACTGGGTCCCAACACACTGGCAGGTTTCAAGCTTTGGTCTAGTTCTAGGGTGGCTTGGGGTTCCCCCCAGAAAGCCCATTGTAGATGTTGCCTCGAGATAGGAGGAGAAGGCTCACTCCTTTTCCTCCAAGTATAAATCGCAGTCTGCTTGATGAAAGAAAAGGCAAGGAGTAGATTGGGAATGCTGAGATCTGACCTGGCATAGTAAGGTTTTGGTAGCTAATTTTCAAAGGGTAAAAGTTCACAAATACTATGACTTTGGAAATAAGTTTCCAATGAAACTCGAAGATATATATATATATATATAATATGTTAATTTCAGAGAGGGATAGAGATATAGAAACATAATAATGAAAAGAGAATCATTCATCAGCTGCCTCCTGCACACCCCACGCAGGGAATTAAGCTCAAAACCCAGTATGTGCCCTGACCAGGAATCAAACCATGATCTTCTGGTTCATGGGTTGATGTTCAACCACTGAGCCACACCGATTAGGCATAAATTCAGAGTTCTTAAATGTTGGCAAGGAGGCATTTTGCACAAAATGGAGAGTACATGCCTTCTCACAGTGCTGGAAAAGGAAATGCATAGAGCTCCTTTGCAAGGGGGTACTTGAGAAGCATGCAGTCCCCACCCACTTGGGCAGTCTTTAAGAAGAGCTTCACTCTAGGCCTTGTAGCATGGAAGTCCTCTGTCAGCAACAGGGGACTCTGTCCAATTGAGTTTAAAAGGCTGGAGTCACTAGTTCGTCTCTCTTTTTCACCTGCCAGTTCTAAGTTTTATTAAACCTATTGTGGGGAGGGAAGGCCCTGGCATGTATTTGTCATATTTTGTCAGCAATATGCAGAGGCTTGAGATGCTCAGGGAACCTGTGCTGGGAAGGCCTGTGGTGCAACCCACCAGAGCACTCTGGCCAGTGAGGCAAGCATGGCTTCCTGGCCTGGACCTCAGCAGTGACTTAGCTTCTGACACACCAGCAGAAAGCAAGAGATCTTCACACAGCCCAGAGCCTAAGGGAGGCAGTAAGGTACAGGTGAGGAGAGAAAGATTTCAGGAGCTTGTCAGCACTTCCTCCTATTTATGGAACTGTCTCTAGCTGCCCTTGGGAGATCAGACGAGGTAGGAACTCCATCCTGATTTCTGGTAAAGGGTTATCTGGCAAAAATTATCAGAGAACCCATTTCTCTCAAGACAAAGGTTCTGGCTCTGTAAATAAACAAATTTAGGTTCTCTGCCAACCTATGAATGACCTGGAGGTCTTCATGAACAGAGGGATGGAAAGGGGGAGGGAGGGGGTTTAAGGAGGAGAGAGAGAAAGAAAGACTCAGAAGGATTAAGGTAGCATGACCTCATATTCCTCCATAGAGAGAGATGGCAGTGTCTTGAGCTGGAAGGGAGTTTAAAGGTCCCAGTGAAGCCCAGGTTCTCTGCCTTCAGCTGTTGGCTGTGCCTCCAGAGGCCAGTCTTGGGTTCCAGAGTGTTGAAGCTCAGCAAGCCTTTAAATTTTTTCAATGCACCAGGCCCAATGCAATAAAGGGATTTGCCCAAAGTCACACAGCTGGAACTAGAATCTGGGACTCCTGAGTTCCAGCCCAGCATTCACTCTGTTACAGCAGACCCATTTTGAATCTTGATTCCCTAAATTATGAGTATCCAAAACAAAATGAATACTACTGAAGAGAGAAAGCAGCCCAGAACTCCTGCTGCCAGTAGCATCAGGAGGCTTGGTTCTGCAAAGGTCTATTATGGCTAGGTTCAGTGCTGGTGAAGCACGCAGCCTGAGGAGAGGCTCTGGCTTCTTGTATAGATCAGTCCTGGGGGTGCTGGTCCTACCTCTCTTGATCCAGCACAAGCTCCAGAAAATCAACAAATAGTGTGTTTTCTCTCTACTCCTAAATCTGAATAAGTCAGGAGGAAGTTCCTATCTGAGCCCTGCTCCTCCCTGTGGACCTCAGTCAATTCTGCAGTTGTGCCAGTGGACAGCAGCTGCCAGTGATTGTTACTTTCAGTACTGCTATGAAGACGTGCCACTTGGAATCCATTGGCTGTGAGCCAGGCCAAGTGGGATTCCTTCTTACTTTTTTTTCTTCTTTTGAACCCTGAGACTAACCAAGGCTGAGAGGTAATTATGTGAATATATGAATCTTCTTGGATCTGGTAAATGAGGAGCAAACATGTGGATGGAAGGGTGGTAGCAGACTTGGTTAGGGCTGACTGAGCCTCAGGTTTCTAAGTAGGTGTCAGAAAAAGCTGAGGGTATAGTGATAGTTCCTGACAGTGGGGCATTAAACTATTTGAACTGTGCAGCAGGCCTAGAAGTTTCACACTGTTACCTCCTTTGAGAGAAGCTCTTTTGTAAAGTCACCATGTGCTGGAATCTTAAGCCAAGATGTTTCCTTTGGGGTGACAGATGCTTTTCATAAGGAGCAACAAAGTGCTCTCTAGAGGTGAGGAACCTGTAGTGGTTTGCAGCTGTGAACATCTGTGAACATCTGAAACATTCACTGAGGATCTCTTGGCTCATCTCTGCATGTGGAAAATTAACATTTAGCTTGGGGCTGAAACCAGTTTGGCTCAATGGATAGAGCATCGGTCTGAGGACCAAAGGGTCCCAAATTCAATTCCGGTCAAGGGCACGTACCTTGGTTGCAGGCACATCCCCAGTGGGGGGGGGGGGGGTGCAGGAGGCAGCTCATCGATGTCTCATCAATGTTTCTCACTATCCCTTTCCCTTCCTCTCTGTAAAAAATCAATTAAAAATATATTTTAAAAAAACAACAAGAAAACATTTAGCTTGGGAACAGAATACTTCTCCCAGCATCTGATTCCTTGTCTATTCCCCTGAGCTGGTTGGCTCTCCACACACTGGAGATCCCCTGCTTACCTCAGGCAAGACGGCCATAGAGGACAACGCTCATAGGCTAAGTAAACTCATTATCCTGTATAGATTATAAGCATTGATTGTTTCCCACATTCCAAGCCTCCCTCATCTTGGCCATCTCTTGATATAGCCACTTTTTGGCAAGTTCTGCAATTCAGGATCTGAATACTGTAGTTATAGAAAGCATCTTTGGTTTGGGCATCAATTCTAAACACCTTCATAGAGACTTTGGAGACTTCTTGCTAACCTGGTAGGCTCCTATAATATTTTTTTGAAGAAAGAGACACCAGTCATTACAAAAGGCCCCTTATCACCATCTATCTTTTTGTGTTCAGCTCTGGAACATGGCTCCCATGCAGATACTGATTCTTGAATACTAGAGCTGCCATTTCATCCCAGAACCCTGCCAAAGGTCCATCCAGCCCAACCCCTTCCTATCTACAGTGCCCCAGAAACTTGACATTGCCTAAGGCCACTGGAACTGGTACACACAGCACCTGAGTTTAGAGAATGGAAATAAAAGTAGCAATATCTACTAACATCCCCAAAGGAAGGGGAAAGTAAGAATAGAAACCTTTGAAGAAATGAATATCAGAATTGATAAAGAAAATTCCAAGCTTGGGCACAGTGTTAGTGAGATTTAAAACAAAGATGAATTCTGAAAACAGAAAAAGAGCAGGGCATCTATGAAAGAAAAAGTAAGATTAACATCAGATCCCACAACAGCAATGTTTTGTTTTGTCTTGTTTTTGTTTTAAAATTGACTTTAAAATAGTGAAAAGGCAAGCCACAGACTGGGAAAATATATTTGCAAAACATGTGACTGATAGCTGCATCAAAAAAAATAATAATAATAACCTACAAGCCAGTAAGAAAAATTCAACTAAACTTCTTTTAAGTAGAGAAAAAATACAGTGAGTGGCCAGATTATTATCTCCAACTGCCCATGTCGCCTCCCCCTGTCCAGGCTGGCAGGACACCCACCCGCCCATGCACGAATTCATGTACCAGGCCTCTAATAGGCGCATGTGCACACACACACACACACACACAGAGTGGCCAGATTATAATGCTTTCAGAGATCATAATAATATGGCCTCTCAGTGTATATAGTTAACAGGCACGACACAAACATATTCAAATGGCCAATCATATATGAACAGATGTTCAACATTATTACAGATATTTATAAGTATAGGTGGCTGTGTGTGTGTGTGTGTGAAAAATAAGCTAATGTATGGTTCCATTATATCAAGTTCAACAAGCAAAACTAATACGGTGACACTTCAGGATATTAGTTAACGGGGAAGGTATATGATACTTTCTGGGTGATAGAATGCTTCTACATGCTGATTTGAGTAATGGTTTCACAGATACTGATATATAAAAGCTTAAGTGACTAACGACCAGATGGTAGCTATAACACACGATCACCAGGGGGCAGATGCTCAATGCAGGAGCTGTCCCCTGGTAGTCAGTACATTCCTACAGCCAACCTCCTGCGGCCGGCCAACCTCCCGCAGTCCCTCCCCCCGGCCTACCAGCTCAATCGGTCTAGATCAGGACTGACGAGCCGGCCCCGATTGGCCAGGAGGAACCCCACCAATGCATTAATTCATGTACTAGACCACTAGTATCTATATATCTATATGTGTGTGTGAAAGACAAGATTTTATGCATTTTACTAACTTTAATGTATAAAAAAAAGAAAACCACAAGTGAATATTCTGTGAGAGAAAGCCATTATGCAACACACACACACACACACACATACTAGAAGCCCAGTGCACAAAATTGTACACAGGTAGGGTCTCTAGTGGCTGCCGTTACCATTGCTACCAGCTGATGGAAGTGCTTTCCTTTCCCCAGCCGCCTGCTGCCACCGCCGACCCCACCCCCTGGTCAAACTCTTGGTCAGCTCCCAGTTGAGGAACAATTTGCATATTAGGCTTTTATTATATAGGATATACACTGAGTGGCCATATTATTATGATCTCTGAATGTATTATAATCTGGCCACTCAGTGTATATCCTATAAATTCAAAGGCTAATATGTAAAGTGTACTCTCTACCAGGAGTTCAACCATGTCCCCTGCTTCTGGCCAGACAGGCCAGACCTCACCTATGCATGAATTCATGCACTGGGCCACTAGTATACATATACATACATATGCACATACACATATACACATACATATAGATATATAGATACTAGTGATCTAGTACATGAATTAATGCATGGGTGGGGTTCCTCCTGCCCAATCGGGGCCGGCTCGTCAGTCCTGATCCAGACCGATTGAGCTGGTAGGCTGGGGGGAGGGACTGCGGGAGGTTGGCCGGCCACAGGAGGTTGGCTGTGTGTTTTACACACACACACACACACACACACACACACACACACTGAGTGCCAGATTATGATGTGTTCAGAGATCATAATAATCTGGCCACTCACTGTATATGTAATATTTTAAAAATATTTATTGTTTAGTTTATTACAGATATTCCTTTTTTCCCCCTCATAACTCCCCTCCACCTGATTCCTCACCACTGTCCTTATCCATAGGTGTAAGATTTTGTCCAATCTCTTCCCCCCAAAAATTATCAGTCCATTCCCTTTCTATGCCCCTGATTCTATTATACTTATCAGTTTATTCTGCTCATCAGATTTTTATTTACTTGATTTTGAGATTCACTTGTTGATAGGTATGTACAGTGGTACCTTGAGATACGAGTTTAATTCATTCAGTAACCTTGAGGTGTGGGAAACTATGAGACGCTCGAGTAGTGGTAAACTGGTGGGTCGTGTGCAGCCGGCCGATCCACGTGATTACTCATATCTCAACTGTTGCTCGTATTTCAAAGCAAAAATTGCTCGCTCAACGGCTCCTATCTCAAAAATCTCGTATGTTAGGGCACTTGTATCTTGAGGTACCACTGTATTTGTTATCACATTGTTCATAATTTTTATCTTTAACTTTTTCTTCTTCTGCTGCTTAAAGAATACCCTTCAGCATTTCATATAATACTGGTTTGGTAGTGATGAACTCCTTTAGCTTTTTCTTGTCTGTGAAGCTCTTTATCTGACCTTCAATTCTGAATGATAGCTTTGTTGGCTAGAGTAATATTGGTTGTAGGTTCTTACTATTCATCACTTTCAATATTTCCTCCCACTACCATCTGGCCTGCATGGTTTCTGTTGAGAAATCAGCTGACAGTAGTATGGGTAGTCCCTTGTAGGTAACTAACTTTTTCTCTTGCTGCTTTCAAGATTCTCTCTTTTTCTTTTGGCCTTGGCATTTTAATTATGACGTGTCCGGATGTGGTCCTCTTTGGATTCCTTTTGTTTTGGGTTCTCTGTGCTTCCTGGACTTATAAGTCTATTTCTTTCACCAGGTGGGGGAATTTTTCTGTCATTATTTCTTCAAATAGGTTTTCAGTATCTTGCTCTTTTCTTCTGGCACCCCCATAATTCTGATGTTGGTATTCTTGAAGTGGTCCCAGAGGTTCCTTACACCATCTTCATATTTTTGGACTCTCTTTCTTATATGCATACATACAAGTCCTTCGGTTGATCTCTTATCTACCCCACCTCTCCCTAACCTTCCCACTGTAACTTGACAGTCTGTTTGATGCTTTACTGCCTCTGTATCTATCTTTTTCTTCATCAGTTTATAATATTCCTTATTTTCCATAAATGAGTGAGATCATGTGGTAATTTTTTTTCATTGACTGGCTTATTTCACTTAGCATAATGCTTTCCAGTTCCATCCAGGTTGCTGCAAATGGAAAGAATTCCTTCTTTTTAGGGCAGTATAGTATTCCATTGTGTAGCTGTACCATAGTTTTCTGATCCACTCATCTGCTGATGGGACCCTAGGCTGTTTCCAAATCTTACCTATGGTAAATTGTGCTGCTATGAACATAGGGGTGCATAAATCCTTTCTGATTGGTGTTTCTAGTTTCTTAGGATATATTCCTAAGAGTGGGATTTCTGGGTCAAATGGGAGTTCCATTTTTAGTTTTTGAGGAAACTCCATACTGTTCTCCACAGTGGCTGTACCAGTCTTCATTCCCATCAGCAGTTCACGAGGGTTCTTTTTTCTCTGCATCCTTGCCAGCACTGGTTGTTTGTTGATTTGCTGATGATAGCCATTCTCACAGGTGTAAGATGATATCACATTGTCGTTTTGATGTGCATCTCTTAGGTAATTAGTAACTTTGAGCATGGTTTCATGTGTCTTTTGGCCTTTTATGTCTTTTTATGAAAATATTCTATTTAGGTCCATTGCCCATTTTTTTATTGGATCATTTATCTTCTTTTTATTAAGTTGTATAAGTTGCCTATATGTGTTGGAGATTAAACCTTTATCAGTGATAACATTTGCAAATATATTTTCCCATTCAGTGGGCTTTATTGTTGTTTTATTGATGGTTTCTTTTGCTATAAAAAAGCTTTTTATTTGGATGTAGTCCCATTTGTTTCTTTTTGCTTTAGCTTCTATGGCCCTAGGAGCAGTATCAGTGAAGTTCCTTTGACATATATCTGAGATTTTGCTGCCTGTGGATTACTCTAGTATTTTTATGGTTTCCCATCTTATGTTTAAGTCATGCATCCATTTTGAGTTTATTTTTGTGTATGTTGAAAGTTGGCAGTCTACTTTCATATTTATTGCATGTATCTGTCCAATTTTCCAAACACCATTTATTTCTTCTTCGTTGAGATATATGTGTGTGTGTGTGTGTGTGTGTGTGTGTGTATGTGTGTGTGTGTGTGTATCACTGACTTTTCACAGAGGGGAAAGGAGAGGGACAGAGAGCTATAAACATCGATGAGAGAGAAACATTGATTCAGCTGCCTCCTGCACGCTCCCCACTGGGGATGTACCCATAACCAAGGTACATGCCCCCGAATGAAATTGAACCTAAGACCCTTCTAGAGGCCGACGCTCTATCCACTGAGCCAATCTGGTCAGGGCCTCACACATTTATTGAAGAGACTGTCTTGACTCCATTGTATGTTCATGCCTCCTTTGCCAAATATTAATTGAGCATAGTGGTTTCGGTCAATATCTGGATTCTCTATTCTATTCCATTGGTCTCTATGTCTGTTCTTGTGCCAATACCAAGCTGTTTTGAGAAGAATGGCTTTGTAATAAAGCTTGAAATTTGGTATTGAGATCCTACCTGCTTTATTCTTCTTTCTCAGGATTGCTGTGGCTATTTTTTTTTTTTTTATTACAGATGGATCTTTGGAGAGTTGTTTCTATGTCTGTGAAATATGCCATTGGTATTTTAACAGGGAGTACATTGAATCTATAGATTGCTTTGAGTAATATGGACATTTTAATGATGTTGATTCTCCAATCCATAATCATGGTATGCTCTTCCGTCTGTTTATGTCTTCCTCTATTTCTATTTTCAGTGTCCTGTAGTTTTCTGCATATAGGTCTTTTACCTCCTTAGTTAAGTTTATCCCTTGGTATCTTAATTTTTTTGGTGTGATGGTAAATGGGATTGCTTTTTTAAATGTTTGATAAAATTCCCCTGTAAAGCCGTCTGGCCTGGGCTTTTATTTGCTGGAAACTTTTTGATGATTGCTTCAATTTATTCCATAGTTATTGGCTTATTGAGATGCGTAGATTCTTCCTGATTGAGTTTTGGAAGGTTTTATTTTTCTAGGAATATGTTCATTTTCTCCAGGTTGTCCAGTTTGTTGGAATAGAGTTGTTCATAGAATTTTTTAACAATCATTTGTATTTGGAAGGTTCTCTTTCATTTCTTAATTTGTGTCCTTGGATTCTCTCTTTGCTTCCTGGTGAGCCTAACTAGAGGTTCATCAATCTTGTTTACCCTGTGAAAGAATCAGCTTTTGGTTTGTTGATCTTTTGTATTATTTCTTTGGTGTCTATGTTGTTTATCTTCATTCTGATCTTTATTATTTCCTTTCTTCTGCCTACACTGGGCTTTTCTTGTTGCTCTCTTTCTTGTTCTTTGACTTGTAGGGCTAGGTAAGTTATTACCATTGTTTACTGTTTTTTGCAGTAGGCTTGTAGAGCTTATAACCTCCCTCTGAAGTTTGCCCTCACCGTGTCACACAGATTTTGGATTGTTCTGTTTTCATTGTCATTTGTTGCCATGATGTTTTATATTTCTTCCTTGATCTCTCTGCTTGCCCAGTCATTGTTTAATAGCATGCTGCTTAGTCTCCATGTGTTTGATTTCTTTCTATTGTTTTATTGTAGTTGATTTCCAGTTTTATGCCACTGTGATCTGAGAAGATACTTCATATGATTTCTATCTTCTTGAATTTGAAGAGACTTTTCCTATGACCCAAAATATGTTCTATCTTTGAAAATGACCCATGTGCTCTTGAGAAGAATGTATATTCTGTGGCTTTGGGGTGAATTGTTCTGAAGATGTTAATTAATTCCATCTGCTCTCGTGAGTCATTTAGGATTAATGTTTCTTTTCTGATTTTTTGTTTAGAGGATTTGTCTAATGGTGATAGTGGGGTATTAAGGTCTCCTACTATGATTGTATTGATGTCAATCTCTCTCTTGATGGCCTCCAGGAGGTTTTTTGGGTTTTTTTAATGTATTTGGTTAATCCTGTATTGGATGCATATATTTTTACCAGAGTTGTTTCTTCTTGTTGGACTGCTCCCTTTACTATTATGAAGTGGCCTTCCTTATCTCTTGTTATGTCCTTCACTTTAAGATCTAATTGTCAGATATAAATATTGTAACCCCAGATTTTTTTTTTCATTTCCATTCACCTGAAAAACTCTTTGTTATCCCTTCATCCTCATCTGTGTGAATCCTTTTTTTTTTTTTTTTTTTTGAGGTGGGTTTCTTGTAGACAGCAGATATATGGGTCATATTTTCTTATCCAATCCGTTACCCTATGTCTTTTGATAGGGGCATTTAATCCATTTACATTTAAAGTTATTATTCATAGGTATTTATTTGTTGCCATTTTTATTCTTTACCCCTGTGTTCCTTCTTCGCTTTCTGTGAAGCTCCTGATTTCACCTTCAATTTTTATTGAAAGCCTTGCTGGGTACAGTATTCTTGAATATAGAGCCTTCCTTTGCATGACTTTGTATATTTCATTCCATTCCCTTCTGGCCTGATGAGTTTCTATTGAGAAATAAGTCACTAGTCTGATGGGGGTTCCTTTGTAGGTAACTCTTTTTCTCTCTCTGGTTACTTTTAAAAGTCTTATTTTGTCATTGGTGTTTGCCAACTTAATTATAATGTGCTTTAGCGACGGTCTTTTGGGTTTCATTTTGCTTGGGACTCTGTGAGCTTCTTGGATTTGTGTGGTTTTTTTCTTCCCTATATCAGGGAAGTTTTCTGTCATTATTTCTTCAAACAGGTTTTCTATTCCTTGCTCAGTTTCCTCTTCTTCTGGTATCCTTATTATGTGGATGTTGTTTTCTTCTGTGTTGTCCCAAAGTTCCCTTAGGCTTTCCTCCTGCTTTTTATTTTTATTTTTTTTCTAGAAGCTGCTCTATATGGGTATTTTTTTATATCTTCTAGCTCACTGATATGGTTTTCTGCTTCCTCTAGTCTAGTTTTGATGTTTTCTATTGAGTTCTTTACAGCAGCGATGTCATTTTTTATTTCTTCTTGGTTCTTCTTCATTTTCTCTTGGTTCTTACTCATATTGTTGAATTTTTCTTCCATTCTTTTCTGCCACCTTATGACCATTTCTCTGAATTATTTCTCTGGCAGGTTTCTTGCCTGCATTATGTTTACTTCCTTTTCTGGTGATACCTGCTTTTCTTTTATATGTGGGCTGCTTCTTTGTCTGCCCATGGCCTTTCTTATCTGGGTGACTGGTTATGTAGTTCTCTCCTGTGTTGATTTAAAGGCACAAAATACAAGACAACCAGGTACAACTCACAAGGCACTGAACAGAAATGTGTTCATTTTATTAATAACCACAAATAAATGTGACCATTGGAGAGAGGCAAATTAGGAGATAGAAGAGAAAGAAGAAAAGAGAAAAGAAGGAAAAAAGAGAAAAGAATGGAGAGCCAAAATGAAATTAGGAGAATGGAGGAAAAGAAAGTAAGAGAGATAAGAAAGAGAAGGGGAACAATCTATATATATGGGGAGAAAACTCCAATAGAACAGCCACAAACCCAACAAATGCCAACAACAAGTACCTGGAGATTAATACAAACTACAAACAACTACTATGAAGTGAGGCAAGGGAAAACAGAAAGAAAAACAAACAAAAAAACAAAAAGTATAAGCAAAACAATCTCATAAAAAAGCATAAAAATAGATTTAATCAACATTCAAGCAAACAGCAACAAAAGAACAGAGAGAAAGGTGAAGGCAGAGAAGAGAAAGGTGTGTATGGACTTGGAGCAGTGGATAGGAATTAGATATATAAGTAGGATGAAATTTTAACAGGGGTTAAGAAGTAATAATAGGGGAAATCTTAAGTAGGAAAAGGGTAAGAGAAACAGGACAGCAAAAGGGGAAAAGTAAGAAAAAGAGTGATGGCATAAAGGTAGAGTTAAGAGAGTAAAATGATGCTAAAGAAAAGATGAAAATAGAATGTAGAACACTAATCCCAAAGTAAAGTAGAAAATAAAATGACATTTTTTTAACTAAAAGATAAAATAGTAGTAGTAATAATACTGATTGAAAATAAAAATGTATGATTAAAAAGGTAAAATAAAGTGAGGAAAAAAGAAAAGTAGTTTCTTAAGTAAAAGATTAAAAATTAAAAAAATTGAAAAATAAAAATTTAGAATGTGCGGTAGTGAAGGTCATTTACTTTCTCTATTGTTCTGTTTGGTATGCCTGTTGTCCAATCAGGACAGTATTGCAGTTCCTTGCATTCCACTCTTCCTTAGTGTTGTAAGGCAGTCCTGATTTTTAAGCAGGCATTGTATCTTAATCTCCTTACTCTTTTATTTGTGATTACGCAAGAGTCAATTCGTGATTCAGCCCCTTTGTGGCAGTGTTTCTGGATTGACCTCCAAGACTATAGGTCCTCTCTAGCCTGTGCTTATATCCTGCTTTCCCTGCTGCACTCAATACTGGTTTGTGGGAGTGGGCTGCCCAAGAGCTGGTTCTCCGATGATCACTCCCCACTCTGATCCCAGGTTCCAGAAAAACAATTTTCCCCTGCAATCTCCTAGGGTGTTTCCAACTGGGTGTTTCTATGTATTGGGCTTAGCAATCAAGAGCAAGAATCTGAAGAGGAAAAGCGCATGTTCGACAGCCCCTGATTTGTGCACAAGTCTGTGCAGTCCCCCTTCCTTCCTCTTGTCCAAGCAGCCAGCATACTTTAAAACTCCCAGGCTATCCTTATGTATCAGATCAAAATGGGTTGCTTTTTACAGATCCCCTCTGTTAGCAGCTATAAGGACCCTCTTCCACATTTATGGATCATGCCAGACCCAACAGCCATGGATTTCTCTACGTACAGACTTCCTCCATTCCTCCAGCTCACAGTGCACGTGTTTCTCTGTCCTGGGGAACCAGAGACCTCACCTCATTCCAGGTGAAATCCAACCTTTCCATGTTGAGTGCAGAGCTCTTCTGAATCCAGATGTTTGTGCCAATCGGGGACCGGTATTCTGGGGTTCGAAGTTGTTCGGTGGGTGCTGTAGTTGTAGATTTCCACCCTTCCCTTCAAGATGGCACGGTCTCTGCATCTGAGCTGGTGGCTCTGGGAGAAAACCCGGTAGCAGAGGGGGATACCCGGTTAGGAGAGCCCATTCAGCAGTCCCCCACCTTCTCCTGGAATACAGCTGTCCCTTAAGTCACCAACAAATACTCCCAGTGCGAGCCTCGGCTGTTCTGTCTGCTCAGGGACAAGGCTCAGGACACGTCTGTCTATTTAGCCGCCATGTTTTCCCCCCTCACCAGCATTTTTTCCTGCAAACCCGTCTAGCTTCTGTAATTTCCTCCTGATATCATGCTGGGCGTGGCCTACAAAAGCAGAATTTACCATGGTGTGAGTGTCCAGGGCCTAAGGGTTAAAGGGAGTGTAGATCCATTATGCCTCACATAGTCTCTCATAGAAAGCTGCTGAAGTTTCATCAGGCTTCTGGAAAACCTCAGATATTTTAGCCATATTGGTGGGCTTCGTGGCTCTGGCCTTGACTCCCTGGAGGAAAGCCCGCTGATATCTTTCTAGCCTGGTCTTTCTATCTTCTGAGTTCGGGGATCAATTAGGTTCCTCATCAGGAGGGCCTCTCTTTCCCATCTGTCTGTGTCTAACGTCCCTGCTGGTGCCTGGGTCTGGAGTCACTTCCAAGCCTCTACCATTATTCTCATGTATTCCTCAGTGTTAAAGAATACAAAAAGGAGCTGCTTGCAATCCACCAAAGAGGGCTTCTGGGTCTGGAAGATAATTTCTAGGAGATTTACCATAGCCTGAGATTTTTCAGAATAAACTGGGGTATGTTGCTTCCAATTCAGGATGTCACTTGTGGTAAAGGACTGATAACAATAGACCAGCCTTTCTTCCTGTATGGTCCCATCTTCACCAAGCATTTGGGAACCCCAAATCTCTCTAAGAGTCATCTGATGTGCCAGCTGTTTTTTGGGCCCTTGATCGGCTGAACCCAAGCACTGCCCAACCGGCTCTGGAGAGCCTGTTGGAGAGAGGCTGTATTTCAGACTTTCCAGACCTTCTAGGCTAGCCGGGGGAGCACTTGGTGCTGCCTGTGGCTCATATGGAGGTGGTAACACTGGTTGGACTTCCTAGGGCGTGTCCAGTATAATAGAGGGTTGAACTTCCTGTTGAGGGACCTGCTTCTCCTCTCCTGCCTGCTTTTCCTTAGCCTGCTCCTGCCCTGCCTACCTCTCCTTAGTCTGCACCTGCCCTGCTTGCTTTTCCTTAGCTGCTCCTGCCCTGCCTGCTTCTTCACTCCTGCTACTAAAACCTTACTCTGTCCCTTCTTACACGCACAGAACCAGACCCAAGGTGTCAAGGTTTAAGCAATTTCTAACCAGCTATCTATGTAGGGAAACTGATTTGGGTGTCCAGGGTCATTCCAGACCACCCTGACCAATCCTTCATCTGAAGAGCCTTCTGAGGACCAGCCAATCTGGAAGGCTGGCCATTCCATTTCACAGACTTTCTTCAGTGTTTCAGAATTCATTTTAATTCCAGAATCCCCACCAAATCCCCTTTTAAAAATTTTTAACATGCAATTGAGAACAGTGGGTTTTCACAGATCTTCACTCAGATGCTTGCCTGTCCACATCCCTTGGTAACTTAGATTCATCTTAGCTAAGGTACAGCTGTATAAACCCTGGGCCTGGTCACCTCCACGTGGGAATGAGTCACCGTTATGCCATATGACTAGTCACAGAACCGCAGCTTGGGGCCCACTCAGACTCCATAACTAAAGTTGTGGAACCACACAAAGGAGAGAAGAGGGCAAGCCCTCTCCCTCCACACTCACACACTTTCACCAGACATTCACTCAGAGTTTAAACAACAATCCACCCAATTCTTGATTCTTCATTAATTTGTCTGAGGAAGCCATATGGCTTCTAGGGAGGTGATCAAGCTCCCCCTTCCACTCACTTGGAGTGAGCTGAACTGATGGGACCCCTATCTTACCAATTCTGAAGTCCAGGAGCACCTAGAGTCTCCCAGTTTAATCCTGTTAATTCAGCAGAGCAGCACCTCCCAGAGACCTGTCCAGCACCCCTGGGCTCCAAAACCAGTCCACTCACCAGAGGCTAAAAAGCCAAGCATGGGTTGGTTTTCCAGGAATCTCAGGGAACCAGTAATGTTACAGAGAACCGGAATAAATCAAGCAATGCTTAAAGAGTTTGGAGTCACACTTTATTCACCAGTGGGCTTAGAGAAAATGAATTCAAATTCTAAGCAAGGCTACAAGCAGAACTTCCCTTTTTATTAAAGAGCCAACCCTATGTGCACTTAGTGGTTATCTCACTGCTGGCCTTGAAAACAACACAGTTCTATCCAATTAAAAAAAATGCACCTGGCATGGCATTGAGAGTACGGGCATCATATCTGTCTCTGGCCTACAAGGTCAGACAGCAGGGGTTATCTTCCTCATTATTCAAGCAGACTAAATCAGACTGGAAAGTAAAGATTTTTTTTTAGAATAAGAGGCTGTCTAAAAAACAGCAGAGAATTCCAAACAATAGGTTTATAAAATAGGGATTGGCCTTATCAACATATGTATCTAAACTTGGAGAATGCAGTTAATGTTCATAGGAAATTTACAGCCAAAATGAATATAATAAAATGATAAATGCTTAAAATCAATTATCTCAACATGCATCTGAAGAAGTTAGAAAAAGAACAAATTAAATCTAAAATCTAAAAAATGAATAAGCAAAAATCAATGATATCCTATATAATAAGAGCCGAATATGCTGTCTGGTCATCCATTCAACCAATCAAAGTGTAATAGGCAAAGATATTCTAAGGCCTCTCAACCGCTTGCTGTGACATTCACTGACCACCAGGGGGCAGATGTTCCAAATGGTAAGTTACCTTGAGGCTTGGGTCCAGCTGATTGGTACTGAGCAAGACAGGCTGGACATGCCCTGGAGTCCTCCTATGGTCCCTCCCTGGCTGGCCAACCTCCTATGTTCCTCACTGGACCCAATCATGCACTGGTGTGGTCCCTCAGCCTGGCCTGCACATTCTCAATCCAGGACTCCTCAGGGGATGTTGGAGAACTGGTTTTAGCCTGACAATGGAAAACCAATCACTATGACACTCACTGACCACCAGGGGGCAGATACTAAATGCAGGAGCTGCTCCCAGGTAGTCAGTGTATTCCCACAGGGGGAGTGCTGCTCAGCCAGAAGCTGGGTTCACGGCTGATGAGTGCAGCATCAGTGGTGGGAGCTTCTCCTGCCTATGCAGCAGCACTAAGGATGTCCAACTGACAGCTTAGGCTTGCTCCCAAGTGATAAACTTGGGAAGTGAGCCTAAGTCAGTGGTCAGCGATCTCATTAGTCAACATAGCCAAATATCAAAAGTACAATGATTGGAATTTCTTTTGAGAGCCAAATTTTTTAAACTTAAACTTCTTCTAATGCCACTTCTTTAAAATAGACTCTACCAGGCTGTGCTATTTTATGGAAGAGCCACACCCAAGGGGCCAAAGAACCACACTTTGCTGACCATGGACATAAGCCATCAGTTGGACATCCCCTGAGGGCTCTCAGACTGAGAGAGGGCGCAGGCTGGGCTGAGGGACAACCCCTCCCCTCCACCACAAATGCACAAATTTCACGCACTGGGCCTCTAGTAGAAAATAAAGGTATAATATGGGAATCAAAAGAGCAATGGAGAGTATTGGTTCTTTGAAGAGAATATTACACTCATGAATGCAATTTCAATAACACTCTCAACCACCTATGAAGAGGCTCATGCATAAATGGCAACTTGGTCTGATGGACTTGGCAGAAGGGCTGGTCTTTTAAGCAAAGTTGCTGGTATCATTGATCAGAAAGAAGAAATAAAATTAGATTCTTAGCCTTATGCAAAAAATAAGTTCCTGATGGATTAAAATTTTTTATTTTATTTATTTTTTAACATATTTTATTGATTTTTTATAGAGAGGAAGGGAGAGGAATAGAGAGTTAGAAACATCGATGAGAGAGAGACATCGATCAGCTGCCTCTTGCACACCCCCTACCAGGGATGTGCCCGCAACCAAGGTACATGCCCTTAACCGGAATCGAACCTGGGACCTTTCAGTCTGCAGACCGACGCTCTATCCACTGAGCCAAACCGGTTTTGGCGGATTAAAATTTATTTAAAAAAGAACAAACTTTTTAATATTTTAGGACAAAACAATAGTTATATGACCTAGGTGTAGGAAATAATTACTTAAGGCAAAAAAATCAAATCATGAGGGAAGAAATGGAGAACTTACAAAATTTAAGATAATTTTAATCAATAAAAGACACCATTAAGAGAGTGAGAAGACAAGTCAGACAGGTAATGATATATGCCACACATATAAAATGCTGGCATTGAGAACATTAAAACACCTAAAATTCAAAAAATTAAAACACCTAAAATTATTTAAAAATTATCAAACTTATGAACAGTTATTCAAATTCACTAGTAAACAATGAAATGCAAATTAAAACCTCCGTGTTATAAATCTATTACACATCATGTTAACAATAAGTCTGGCTATAACCTGTGTGCATAGAAATAGGATAATTGGAAATCATGCATGGTTGCTGGGTATACATTGGTATAACCATTTTGGAAATTAAAGTATTATCTTGTCAAATGAAAATGCCACTAACCAATTCTAATTTTAGGTATATATCTTGCATATATTTTTAGAAGACATGTTAACACTATGCTTACAACTATATTGTTTAAGTAACAAAATAAGAAACTAAAAATGCCCATCAATTAGTTGTAGTATATTCCTATACCTAGACACATAAACATAGCTGAAACTTGTCAATATTGAGTTAAACTAATGAAGATTATATACAGTATCATTCCATTTTATAATGTTCAAAAATACACAAATCTAAATAAAATATTTGCAAATATATATACAGTAAACATTAAGAGGAAAAAAATAAAATAGGATAGTGATAACTTCTGGGATAAGTGGCACACAGAAAACAAAATATTGATAATATTTCCTTTGTTAAAAAATCATAGAGGTCAATCGGAGCGGAGGGAGAAACGTGTAATACTTTCAAAACTAAATATTTAAAAAAAACCTTGCTCTTTATCATTGTTCATATCTAGGTGTCCAGCTGATATATAAATCTTAATGAGCCCTCCTCTATGATTTTTTTCATCTTAATTTGGACTTGTAGGTCTTGTACATTGAGTTCTGCTCAACCTTCCACTTCACTAATTTGATCTTATCCTGGGACCATTATTACACATGTTTCTCCCCCCATCCCATTGACCTCTTCTAGCCTGTCCTCAACCCCCACCACAGACTTTCACCCTATTGTCTATTTCCATGGGTTACACACACATGCATACAAATTCTTTGGATGATCTCTTCCCTCCCCCATCTCCTCTCTAAGATTCGACAGTCATGTCTCTGGAAAGAGGATGTTTTAAAAGATTCTAGAGGAAGTCGCAGTTTAGTTTTTAAAAAAAAAAAATCAGATGGGCATCAATCTTATCTGCAACTCTTGATTTTAGAAGGCAATATTTTTGGTAGTGGTGGTGGTGGTGATAGTCGTATGCGTTCAGGAATTTGAGTTTAAAATCCTAAAAACAACTCACTTGCTAGTCAAGTGCAAAGACAGAATGACGACTTTGTATCAGTAAGCACCCTGAAAGTTTATCCACAAATGTTTCTGAAAAAGAAAAAAGTAGATAGCGGCAGAATAGACAGCCATATCTGGAGTCTTGTCACGGAGCAGACAGAACAGCTGAGGGTCCCACTGGGAGTGTTTGTTAGCAAGTTAAAGGACAGTAATCCTCCAGGAGAAGGGACTGCTGGATGGGGCTCCCCTCACAAGGGAGCCCCACTCACAGGGTTTTTTCTCCTGGAGCCACCAGCGAGAACACAGAGACCACGCCATCTTGAAGGGGAAAATGGATGTTTACGGCAACCTGAAAAGCTACAGCTGTGGCAGCCACCAAACACCTGCAGAACCCAGAACACCGCTCCCCAATCAGCACAAACACCCAGATTCAGAGAAGCTCCACACACCACATGGAAAGGTCAGATTTCGCCTGAGTTAAGGTGAGCTCTCTGATCCTGCAGAACAGAAAGATCCGTACCCTGTAGGAACTGGACTAGGGGAAACCTGCACTTAGAGAAATCCATGGATGTTGGGCAGGGCGTGATCCCTGAATATGGAAGAGAGACCTCAGAGCTATTAACAGAGGGGAGCTCTAGAAAGCAACCCATTTTGATCTGAGGCAGAAGGACAGCCTGGAAGTTGTTTAAGTGTCCCTGCTGCTCGAACAGGAGTGAGGATGGGGGAATGCACTAACTGCACTCTTTCCTCTTCAGATCCTTGCTTCTGATTGCTAAGCCCAATACATAGGATCACCCAATTGGGGTCATCCTAAGAGAGTGCCGGGGAAAGTTGTTTTTCTGGAACCTGGGGATCAGAGAACCAGCTCTGGTGCAACCCACTCCCACAAACCAGTATTGAGTGCCACAGAGAAAGCAGCTTCTAAGCACAGGCTAGATAGGACCTATAGTCTCAGAGGTTAATTCCAAAACACTGTCATCCAGGGGATGATTCACAAATTGATTCTTGTATAATCACAAATAAAAGAATAAAGAGATTAAGACACACCGCCTGCTTAAAACCAGGACTGGCTTACAACACTGAGCAGCAGTGGAACTCAGGGAACTGCAATACTGTTGTGACTAGGAAACAGGCATGCCAAACAGAACAATAGAGGAAGTGACTGACCTCCACTACTGCACATTCTATTTTTTTATTTTTAATTTTTCTTTATTTTTACTTTTTTCATCTTTTAATTAAAAAACTAATTTTTCTTTTATTCTCAATTGATTTTACCTTTTTAATTATTACATTTTTATTTTCAGCCAGTATTATTACTGCTTTATTTTACCTTTTTTAAAAAAGAAGTGTCATTTTATTTTCTCTTTATTTAACTTTGGGATTAGAGTTTTACATTCTATTTTCATTTTTCTTTTAGCATCATTTTACTCTATCTCAACTCTACCTTTATGCTAACACTCTTTTCCTAATTTTTCCCATTTTGTTGTCTTGTTTCTCTTACTCTTTTCCTACATTAGATTTTCCATATTCTTTCTTTTTACCCAGTTAAAATTTCATCCCACTTATATATCTAATTTGCAATCCCCTACTCCAAGTCCGCACACACCTCTCTCTTCTCTGTCTTCACCATACAAAAATTGTTTTTCTCTATGTCCTTTTGTTGTTGTTTACTGGAACCTTAATTGTACTGATTTTTTTATACATTTTTGTGAGGTTGTTTTTGCTTATTCAATTTGTTTTATTTTGATTTTTGTTTACACAGTTTTTGGTTTTTATCTGTTTTTTTTTTTTTCACCTCCCGTGATATTAGTTGTTTCTTGTAGTTTGTATTAATCTCTAGGTACTTGTTGCCAGCATTTGTTGGGATTAGTGGTTGTTCTATTGGAGTTTTCTCCTCATATATATAATTTGTTTCCTTTTTCTTTTTCTTTTTTCTCTTACTGTTTCTTTTTTCTTTTTTCCCTCTTCTTTCTCCCTTCTCCCAATTTCATTTTCACACTTCTTTCTTTCCTTTTTCCTCTTTTCTCTCTTCTTTTTTCTCTACTGTCCTCTAATTTGTCTCTCACTGGTGGTCACCTTATTTGTGATTATTAACATCATAAATACATTTCTGTTCAGTGCCTTGTTCATTGTACCTGGTTGTGTTGTGTTTTGTGCCTTTAAATCAACGCAGGAGAGAGAAATACATAACAAGACACCCAGAGAAGAAAGACATTGGACACACAAAGAAACAGCCCACATATGAAAAAAAAACCCAGCCATCATCAGAAAAGGAGTTAAGTGGAATGAAGGCAAGCAACCTGCCGAGAAAGACTTCAGAGAAATGGTCAGAAGGTGACTGAAAAGACTGGAAGACAAATTTGACAATATGAGTAAGAACCAAGAGGAAATGAAGAAGAACCAAGGAAATGAAGAATAATCAAGAAAAAATGAAAAATGACATCACTGCTGTATAGAACTCAATAGAAAGCATTAAAAGTAGACTGGAAGAAGCAGAGGACCACATCAGTGAGCTACAAGACAAGGTAGGAAAAAATACCCAAGTACAGCAGCTTCTAGAAAAAAAATTAAAAAGCAAGAGGCGAGCCTAAGGAAACTTTGGGATAACATGAAACAGAACAACATCGCATAATAGGGGTTCCCAAAAGAATGGAAACTGAGCAAGGAATAGAAAACATGTTTGAAGAAATAATGACTGTAAACTTCCCTGATATGGGGAAGAAAAAACCCACACAAATCTAAGAAGCTCACAGAGTCCCAAGCTAAATGAACCCCAAAAGACCAACACTAAGGCACATTATAATTAAATTGGCAAAGACTAATTACAAAGTAAGAAACTTAAAAGTAGCCAAAGTGAGCCAAAACTGGTTTGGCTTAGTGAATAAAGCATCGGCGTGGGGACTGAAAGGTCCCAGGTTCAATTCCGGTCAAGGGCATGCACATTGGTTGCAGGCCCATCCTCAGTAGTAGGGGGCGTGCAGGAGGCGGCTGATCCATGTCTCTCTCTCATCGATGTTTCTGACTTTCTGTCCCTTTCCCTTTCTCTCTGTGAAAAATCAATAAAATATATATATATTTTTAAAAGTGGCCAGAGTGAGACAGAATGTTACTACAAAGGAAACCCCATCAGACTAGCAACTGATTTCTCAACAGAAACTCATCAGGCCAGAAGGGAATGAAATTGGATATACAAAGTCATGCAAAGGAAGTCTCTGAATCCAAGAATACTATACCCAGCAAAGCTTTCAATCAAAATTGAAGGTGAAATCAGGAGCTTCACAGACAAAAAAGGATTAAGATAATTTGTTACCACCAAACCAGCAATGCAAGAAATGTTAAAGGGTCTGCTATAAAAAAAAGAAATAGAAAGTGAAGAAGGAACACAGGGATAGGGAATAAAAATGGTGACAGATAACTACTTATCAATAATAACTTTAAATGTAAATGGATTAAATGCTCCAATCAAAAGACATAGGGTAATGGACTGGATAAGAAAACATGACCCCTATATCTGCTATCTACAAGAAACCCACCTCAGAAAAAAAGATGCACATAGACTGAGGATGGAAGAGGGTTTTTCAAGCAAATGGAAATGAAAAAAAAGCTGGGGTTGCAAGACTTATATTTGACAAATTAGATCACAAAGTGAAGGACATAACAAGAAATAAGGAAGGCCACTTCATAATACAAAGGGAGCAATTCAACAAGAAGAATAACTCTGGTAAACTTATTTGCACCCAATACAGGAGCACCTAAATACATTAAAAAAAACTCCTGGAAGATATCAAGGGAGAGATTGATAGCAGCACAAACATAGTAGGAGACTTTGATACCCCACTATTACGACTGAAAAAATACTCTAAAACACACACACAAAAAAAAAACAAAACAGCAAAGAAACATCAATCATAAATGACTCCCTAGACCAGATGGAATTAATTGACATCATCAGAACATTTCACCCCAAAGCCACAGTATATACATTCTTTTCAAGTGCACATGGGTCATTTTCAAAGATAGACCATATTTTGGGTCATAGGAGAAGTCTCTTCAAATTCAAGAAGATAGAAATCTTATGAAGCATCTTCTCAGATCACAATGGCATAAAACTGGAAATCAACTACAATAAAAACAATACAAAGAAATCAAACACATGGAGACTAAACAATGTCTGGGCAAGCAGAGAGATCAAGGAAGAAATAAAAAACATCATGGCAACAAATGACAATGAAAACAGAACAATCCAAAATCTGTGTGACACAATGAGGGCAGACTTGAGAGGGAAGCTCATAGCTCTACAAGCCTACTGCAAACAATAAGAAACAATGGTAATAAATGACCTAACTCTACAACTCAAAGAGCTAGAAAGAAAGAAACAAGAAAAGTCCAGTAAGCAGAAAGAAGGGAATAGTAAAGATCAGAGTGGAGATAAATAACATAGATACCAAAAATCAATTCAAAAGATCAACAAAACCAAGAACTGGTTCTTTGAAAGGATAAACAAGATTGACGGACCTCTAGCAAGGCTCACAAAGAAGCAAAGAGAGAAGACCCAAATAAACAAAATCAGAAATGAAAGAGGAGAAATAACAACAGACCCCGCTGAAATACAAAGGATTGTTAAAAAAAAAAATACTATGAACAACTCTCTTCCAACAAACTGGACAACCTGCAGAAAATGGACATATTCCTAGAAAAATATAACCTTCCAAAACTTAATCAGGAAGAATGTAAACATCTCAATAGGCCAATAACTATGAAGAAATTGAAGCAGTCATCAAAAAGCTTCCAGCAAACAAAAACCTGGGACCAGATGGCTACACAGGAGAGTTTTACCAAACATTCCAGAAAGAATTAAAACTCATCCTCCTCAGACTATTCCAAAATATCCAAGAAGAACGAACACTTCCAAACACTTTCTATGAAGCCAGCATCACCCTAATACCAAAACCAGATAAAGACAACACAATGAAAGAGAATTACAGGCCAATATCCCTCATGAATATAGATGCAAAAATCCTCAACAAAATTATAGCAAATCGGATCCAGCAGTACATCAGAAAAATCATACACCATGACCACGTAGGATTTATCCCAGGAATGCAAAGATGGTACAATATACACAAATTAAAAAACATGATACATCACATAAATTGAGAAATAAAAATCACATAGACATGTCAATTGATGCAGAAAAAGCATTTGACAAAAACCAACACCCTTTCTTGATAAAAACTCTCAGCAAGGTGGGAATAGAAGGATCATTCCTCAACATCATAAAAGCCATATATGATAAACCCACAGCTAACATCATACACAATGGGCAAAAGCTAAACCATTTCCCCTAAGAACAGGAACAAGACAGGATGCCCACTCTCACCACTTCTGTCCAACATAGGCCTGGAAGTATTAGCCATTTCAATTAGACAAGAAGAAAAAAAAAGGTATCCAAATTGGAAAAGAAGTAAAGCTGTTCTTATTTGCAGATGACATAATATTGTACATAAAAAACCCTAAAGACTCCATCAAAAAATGTAATAGACTTAATATATGAAATTGGCGAAGTAGCAGGATAAAAATTAATGCCAAGAAATCTATGGCATTTCTATACACTAATAATAGACTTACAGAAAGAAAGACTAAAAAGGCAATCCCATTTACCATCACACCAAAAAAGTTAAGATACCTCGAATAAACTTAACTAAGGAGGTAAAAGACCTACACGTGGAAAACTATAGGACAGTGGAAAAAGAGGTAGAGAAAGACTTAAACAGATGGAAGAGCATATGATGCTTATGACTTGGGAGAATCAACATCATTAAAATGTCCATACTACCCAAAATAATCTATAGATTCAATGCACCACCCATTAAAATACCAACGACATATTTCACAGATCTAGAAAAAACTGTCCAAAGATTCATCTGAAAAATAAAAAGAGCCTGAATCGCCACAGCAATCCTGAGAAAGGAGAATAAAGTAGGTCGGATCTCAATACCAGATTTCAATCTTTATTACAAAGCAACTCTTCTCAAAACAGCCTGGTACTAGCACAAGAACAGACACATAGACCAATGGAATAGAATAGAGAATCCAGATATCAACCCAAACCACTATGTTCAATTAATATTTGACAAAGGAAGCAGTCTCTTCAATAAATGGTGTTGGGAAAATTGGACAGAAACATGCAAAAAAATTAAACTAGATCACCAACTTAAACCATACACAAAATAAACTCCAAATGAATACAGGATTTAAACATAAGACGGGAAAGATAAAAATACTAAAGGAATCCACAGGAAGCACAATCTCAGACATATGTTGAAAGAACTTCACTGATACTGCTCCAATGACAATGGAAGCTAAAGAGAAAATAAACAAATGGGACTACATCAATATAAAAAGCTTTTGTACAGCAAAAGAAACCATCAACAATATGACAACAAAGACCACTGTATGGGAGAACATATTTGCAAATGTTATCACTGATAAAGGTTTAATCTCCAACACATATAGGCAACTTATACAACTTAATAAAAGGAAGATAAATGATCCAATAAAAAAATGGGCAACAGACCTAAATAGAATCTTTTCAAAAGACAACAGCAGGAAGGCCAAGAAATACATGAAAACATGCTCAAAGTCACTAATTATCTGAGAGATGCAAATCAAAACAACTATGTGATACCATCTCACAACTGTCAGAATGGCAATCATCAACAAATCAACAAATGACAAGTTTTGGCAAGGATGCGGAGAAAAAGGAACTCTCGTGCATGGGTGTTGGGAATGCAGATTGGTGCAGCCACTGTGGAGAACAGTATGGAGTTTCCTCAAAAAACTAAAAATGGAACTCCCATTTGACCCTGCAATCCCACTCTTAGGAATATATCCTAAGAAAGTAGAAACACCAATTAGAAAGGATTTGTGCACCCCTATGTTCATAGCAAGACAATTTCCAATAGCTACAATTTTGAAACAGCCTAGGTGCCTGTCAGCAGATGAGTGGATCAGAAAACTATGGTACATCTACACAATGGAATACTATGCTGCCATCAAAAAGAAGGCATTACCATTTGCAGCAACCTAGATGGAACTGGAGAGCATTATGCTAAGTGAAATAAGCCAGTCAATGGAAAAAAACACCACATGATCTCATTTATAGATAATAAAGAACATTATATACTGATGAAGAAAAAGATAGAAACAGAGGCAGTAAAGCATCAAACAGACTGTCAAATTATAGCAGGAAGGTTAAGGAGAGGTGGGGTAGATAAGAGATCAACCAAAGAACTTGTATGCATGCATATAAGCATAACCAATGAACACGAGACTCTGGAGAATTAGGGTATGCCTGGAAGTGGCGGATTGGGAGTGTGTGTGCAATGGGAAGATATGTATACATGGAATACATTAAAGTTAAAAAGGATAATAGTACAATTTCCTCAAAATTTGAAAATGATATTGCCTTTTGACACAGTGATCTGACTTTAAGGGATATATGCTAAGAAGCCTGAAAACACCAATCAGATAGTATAAATGTACCCTATATGTTAATAACAGCATTATTTACGATAGCTAAGATTTGGAAATAGCCCAGTGTTCATCAGTAGATGAATGGGTAAAATATCCGAGGTACATTTACACAGTGGAATACTATGCAGTTGTGAAAATGAAAGATTTATTACCCTTTGGGACAGCATGGAGGGAGGGACCTGGAGATGATTTAACTAAATGAAATAATCCAGTTATAGAAAAACAAATATCACATGATCTCACTTATTTGTGAAATCTAATGAGCACAACAAACTGATGAATAAAATAGAACTGGAAGCATGGAAACATGGAACAGACTGAGGAATCTTAGAGGGCAGGGTAGTAGGGACCCAAGGGGCACAGCAGGAAGAGATTAACCAAAGAATTTATATGTATATGCATTGCCCTTGAACACAGACTGTAGAGTGGTGAAGACCTAGGGTGGGGTGGGACCCAGGTGAATGGGACAATGGAGCAAATAGGAGAGACATCTGTAATACACTCAACAATAAATATTAAAACAAAACACATCAATTAAACTTCAATCACCAATTTTTATTATGATGATTATTTCATTCATTTAGTGTGCTCAAAACTGAATTGTTTAATTACCTAGTGTCCTTGTCAACTTTTAAGAAGGCTGGAGAAAATGAGAAGGAGATATCAGGATTGGGCGATATCAGTCAATTCTATTTATACTCACTCAAAAATATGTTCATTTGATTTTAGAGAGAGAGGAAGAAACATCAATGTGTGAGAAACATTAATTTGTTGCCTCCTGGGGGATCGGATCCTGACTGGGAATCAAACCTGCAAGTTTTTTGGTGCACAGGACAATGTTCCAATGAACTGAGCCACCAGGCCAGCGTAGCCACTTGAGTGTTTTTTTAAATTCTACTTTTCCTTCACACTGGGGTAGGGAACAGTTGCTCCTGCTACTCCCACAGCCTGTATGGGGTTTGGCTATGGCATTAATTTCCTCATTGTTCTCAGAACTGTAGCAGCTGCTGGACCCCCAAAAGGAGAGTTTTTAGTGTGTTTTTAAAAGGCTTATTTTCTCATTCTTTTTCTTTCTGAATTTTTGGGAGGGGAGTGTGATCTTTTTAAATCATCAATTTATATCCTTTCTGAGTATAATACTTATGATATAACAGCATGAAAGTTTGCACGTAAGAGATCTTATCCCATCTATTAGACCTTAGATTTAAACAATTGGCTTATAGCTGTAAGTTAAACAGTCAGCTAGAATATGACCTAATGGACACTCTGGTGCAACAGATACTGAGTCATCCTTTTTAAAACAGAAACAAAGTTCAAAATACAAAAACTAAGTTCAAAGAAACAAGTGATCACAAATCAAATCTGCTGGAAGGAGGGACTGAGATACTAGCCTTAGAATCTTACCTCATAACAGATACCATAAATGACCTTTACAAGGTCTAAATGCCACAAAGCCAAAAGGACAGAGGCAGTGAATTCCTGGTATACACAAAACAACAACAATCAAACCAAGTCCCTACTGTAACCAAAGATGCATTTCAGACAGACTGGAGCTCTCAAATCAAAACCAAAATCCTCCCATGGAAAAACCTAGATTAAAGTCATAGAATTCTATCCTCTGACAATACTGGAACTGACTCATTACTGAGTCCAGATAGCATGAAAGCCCAGGCAGCAATGATAGAGGACTTTTGGTGCATACCAGTTATTCGTCTTGGAGCTAATTGACTCTCCTAAAGATCATTCACTTTCACCAGCATATCACTTATAGGTTGCTGATGCTGTGAGAGCAAGAACAGGAAGAGTTCCTGAGATTTTTTAAAAAACCCACACAACTCTCCACAGCTTCTGGGAAGTCCCTGTGTAGTCCCTGACACAGTGTCAGACTTCCACAAGTAGCTGAGAGCTTCTTGATTGCACGCCAAATTCTGATACCAAACCCAGATCCAGCTGCTTGCCACTTTGAAAGCCTATAATCAAGAGGCAGGTGCTGTTGTAAGGAAAAATGATGTATTCAACTGCCAGCAAGAAGAGAGTGGACTCTCGTCCCAAAGACCACTTAATGTCTCAGTTCATGCAGGGGTTTTTAAAGGGAGAGAGAAAGAAACTGGAACAAAGACCAGGTGGCAGGGCTGCAGTGTCCTTGTTGATCCTGATAAAAATCTTTAATGTCAGCACAGTGAAACTGGTCAGAGTTAGCCACATTCCTGTGGTTAAGCAATCTGTGTAAGCCAAAATCTTGTGGTCAATGCCATTTCTTGTACAAACTGAAACTGTTGGTGCCTATAGTATCCTCATAAGGATATAAGTATATAAGTCCTTTGTATAAGTTCGTTAATACATTTTATTCTAATTCTATTTCATGGTTAGAGTAGTATAAAGTTTTTATTCCCTGTTATACAACTAAAATCCTTAGATATTGTATATATAAAGCATAAAAGTGTCTCTAAAAGGTGGAGAGAATAAGTAAATTAATGAGATCTCCAATCCAAAAAAAATGATAAGGTGATGAGTTACTTGAATTATCTTTTATAGTTATTTGCAAATGTGAATATAGAAGTGTGTCCTTATGCTTGTATGTACCTGGATTTTCTTTCTGCATTTTTTGTTATGGATTTGGTCCTGAAGAAGCTTGTAACTCAGAAACACAAACAAGCACAGACAAAAATGCTCTTTGAAAAAAATCCTGCTTTCTCTATCCAAAAAGCTAGGAAAGTGGTGTATTAAAAAGACAGAAATACTTTAAATAATATCTATTCTGTTTAATCTAAACACCATAAACAATTGTTGAGCCATATCAGCCAGCCCAGCAAATGGAGATTATAGTTCTACTGCAACAGATAATAACAAAGTAGTCTAACTCTCTGCTGGGATAGTACCAGAGAAAACTGAGTCAAGTTTTTAAACAATCAAGGTGGTAATGAGGTACCTCCTCCTTTCCAATAAGGCCTACTGGAGAGAGAACTTGCACACCCATCCTATATAAAAGTATATTATGCAAATTGTCCCCATAATATGGAGTTTGACTAAGGGGCCAGGCCAGACAGGGGAAGGGAGGGAATTCCTGGCCAACAGCCGCTAGAGACCCTACCAGTGCACAAATTTTGTGCACTGGGCCTCTAGTCAATAATAAGGAACCTTCTCCCTCCAGTATGAAAGAAAGCTAAAAAGGAGATTTGAAATTCTGTTAAGAGTGTTGTCAGACTGCAGAAAAAAGTCAAAATAAGCCCCAGGGATGGCCCTAGAGGAACAAAAGAGAAAATGTTGGAGGGCCTGAACAAGGTGGGCTGGGCCTGCTGGCATGCATCTGGCCAGGGCCTCGCAGAGGGACAGGAAACCAATGGATTAGTTTTCTCTGTTCCTGGGTAGAAATAACAAAACTTATGGGACACCATAGCCAATGAGAGAAGGGTTGTGCCTATCAGCCAGTGTAAAATCTGGACACCATATTTCCTCCAGTAATCCCTAAAGAGATAGATGAAGAAGTCTAGGCCTGCAGGATCGGGGGGGTGGAGGTCCGGCCACAAGGGGAAGATGTCCACTCACACTCAATTGGGAAGGGGTTCCTATAACCATCAGGTCAATCGATCAAAGTCAGTACTCTAGGGATTCTGTTTCCAACTTCTACCCAATTTCTGGCAGAACGATACACTGATAGAGAAAGAGGAAATTGGGTTCAGAACCAGCCCAATATTCTCAAAGAGAAGGGATAGGATTAGACATTCCCTAAAGCCTATCACCTGCGATTTAAGACTGGCAGTCATACTATTTGTCTTTAACTAACTGTTTTTTTGTTTTTGCCTGCAAATAAAACAGAAAGAAGAAAAATGTCCAAGTTTTGAATAAATATTGCTCATTGTGCTAATAGAAAGCCCTCAATCTAAATAAAAAATATAATAATGTAAAAAAAAATACCAGAGATATCAGGGTTATCTGACAAAGATTCTAAAGTTTCCATTATGAAAGCACTTAAATGAGCAATAATAAACAGGCTTAAAGCTAAAAATAAGTATAAAGCATAAACATTTCAAATTTCCATAAAAAACACCAGAATATTTTTTAAATATATTTTATTGACTTCTTACAGCGAGGAAGGGAGAGGGATAGAGTTGGAAACATCGATGAGAGAGAAACATCAATCAGCTGCTTACTGCATGCCCCCTACTGGAGATGTGTCTGCAACCAAGGTACATGCCCTTGACTGGAATTGAACCTGGGACCTTTCAGTCTGCAGGGTCTATCCACTGAGCCAAACTGGTTTCGGCAAAAACAAACAAACAAACAAACAAACAAACAAAAAACTCACCAGAATATTTAAGAACCAATATATTTTTGCCCATTGAGTATGCTATTGGCCGTGGGTTTGTCATATATGGCTTTCATTATTTTGAGGTATGATCCTTATATTCCCACCTTGCTGAAAGTTGTTACCAAGAAAGGGTGTTGGATTTTGTCAAATGCTTTTTCTGCATTGATTGATATCATCATGTGATTTTTATCTCTCAATTTGTTTATATGATGTATCACATTTATTGATTTGCAGATATTTTACCATCCTTGCATCCCCGGGATAAATCCTACTTGGTCATGCTGTATGATCTTTCTGATGTACTGCTGGATCTGATTTGCTAAAATTTTGTAGAGGATTTTGGCATCTCTGTTCATGAGGGATATTGACCTGTAATTCTCTTTCATTGTGTTATCTGGTTTTGGTATTAGGGTGATGCTGGCCTCATAGAAGGAGCTTGGAAGTGTTTTTTCTCCTTGAATTTTTTGGAATAGTCTGAGGAGGATAGATTTTAGGTCTTCCGTGAATGTTTGGTAAAATTCCCTTGTGAAGCCGTCTGGCCTTGGGCTTTTGTTTGCTGGAAGCTTTTTGGTGACTGCTTCAATTTCTTCCATAGTTATTAGCCTATTAAGATTTTTAGATTTCTTCCTGATTGAGTTTTGGAAGGTTGTATTTTTCTAGGAATATGTCCTTTCCTCCTTTTCCCTAAGAACAGAAACTCCTATTCAACGTAGTATCGGAAATACTATTTATTATGATCAGATAACAGAAGAAATAAAAGGCATCCAAATTGGAAAAGAAGAAATAAAACTGTGAATGAGAAGTTCTTATTCGCAGATGACATGATACTGTACATAGAAAAACCTAAAGATGCCATCAAAAATTATTATACTTAATAAATGAATTCAATGTAGTGGGATACAAAATTAATGTCAAGAAATCTATGGCATTTCTAGACACCAACAGTGAACTTACAGAAAGAGAGACTAAAAAAGGGTTCAGATCCCTGGAAGGTTGGGGAGGGGGAGATGAGGATCTGTGCCCCATAACCCCCAAGTTCTCTCCTGATGGCCACTCTGCAACTGTGCCTGTCATAGGTTGTTCCTTCCCAGAGGAATCTTACCTGTTTCTGGCTAACCAGTCATCCTCTGGGGGCCAAGCAGAGTGTTGTGAGGTTCAGTTCTGTCTCTATGGTAGCCTATGCCCCCATGGCCTCCATGCCCAGCACCTGCCTTGGGGATCCCCTCGCCTGCGGGGACCCCTGCACTGATTACTTTTCTCAGGGAATTCAGGTTCCTTCTCCAGCAAGGGCCCAGCTCACACCTTTTGGCGAGAGACAGATCCATTATACCAGCCACCTCAAGGCTTGAACCTCAGCGTGAATAGAGAGCTCAGGCTACAGCTAAGGGCCACTGGATTGTGAGAAGAGGGTCCCTTTTGGCAAAAGAGAAAAGAGGGGCCAGTATAGAATGCTCAAATGCCTTCCCAGTGCCTTAATTCCTATTGAAAGGGATTAAATCCTTTCATGTTCTTTTTTTTTTTAAAAATTGCTACTAAACATTAAAAGAATTAGTTTGTAATTTTGTTTGGGATAATTGTACAATATGCTGTTGTAAAATATAAAAATTAAATGACACTGTAGAATAATATCATGTAATGATATTCTTTGCTCTAGGCCATGGCAATTCAATTTTAAACTGGCTGTTAATTTCTTTTTGTAACTTTATATAATCTTTTTCATGGAGGCAAAAACAGATTACTTAACTTAGCTCAAGACGCCAAATATATTGAGTTTCAATTTAAATCCTTACTACATGTGAAGGAAACTTCTTTCTATTTCCTTCCAAAATGATTTTCATGCTACAGAATTTCATTTAAAAATCTTTGTCACATGAAGCTGAAACCAGTTTGGCTCAGTGGATAGAGCGTCGGCCTGTGGACTGAAAGGTCCAGGGTTCAATTCCAGTCAAGGGCATGTACCTTGGTTGCGGGCACATCTGCAGTGGGGGGTGTGCAGGAGGCAGCTGATTGATGTCTCTCTCTCTCTCTCTCTCTCATTCGTCTCCCTTCATCTCTGTAAAAAATCTTTGTCACATGAAACAACCTCTCCTAAGGTCATGGTGACCACCATAGGGATCAGATTCAATGCCTTAACACAATAATTTTCCTTCAAGTTTAATTATTTTTTTTTACTTGTGCCCTTATTTTCCCATTACCACCCACCACACCGTTCCCTCTCATGCCCCACCTTTCCCGTCATCTGTGCCCAATGATTATGCTCATATGCATGTACGAAAGTCCCTTTGTTGATCTCTCTCCCTTATTCCCACCAACCCCCACTTTCCCCGAGGTTTCTTGTTTTGATCTACGTTTCTCATTCTCTGCATCTGATCTTGATCATCGGTCTATGTCATTCATTATATTCCACAGATGAGTGAGATGATGTGATATTTATCTTTCTCTGCCTGGCTTATTTCACTAAGCATAATGTTTCCATCTCCATCCATATTGTTGCAAATGATAGGAGCTCCTTCTTTTTTTACCACAGTGTAGTATTCCATTGTGTAGATGTACTACGGTTTTTTAATCCATTCATCTGCTCATGGGCACTTAGGCTGTTTCCAAATCTTAGCTATGGTGAATTGTGCTGATATGAACATAGGGATGCATATATCCTTTCTGATTAGAGTTCCTAGTTTCTTGGGATATATTCCTAGAAGTGGGAATACTGGATCAAATGGGAGTTCCATTTTTAGTTTTTTGAGGAAACTCCATACTGTTTTTCACAGTGGCTGCACCAGTCTGCATTCCCACCAGCAGTGCAAGGGTTCCTTTTTCTCCGCATCCTCGCCAACACTTGTCGTTTGTTGATTTATTAATGATAGCCATTCTGACAGGTGTGAGATGGTACCATATTGTTGTTTTGATTTGAATTTATCTGTTGATTAGTGACTTTGAACAGGTTTTTATATGTCTCTTGGCCTTCCTTCTATCTTCTTTGGAGAAGTGCCTATTTAGATAATTGGCCCATTTTTTAATTGGATTGTTAATCTTCTTTTTGTGAAGTTGTATGAATTCTCTGTAAATATTGGAGATTAAATCCTTATCATTGATATTATTGGCAAATATGTTCTCCCATGCAGTGGGATTTCTTGTTGTTTTGTTGATAGTTTCCTTTGCTCTGCAAAAGCTCTTTATTTTGAAGCCGTCACATTTGTTCATTCTTTCTTTAGTTTCCATTGCCCAAGGAGCTGTATCAGTAAAGAAGTCCCTTCTGCATATGTTGAAGATTTTGCTGCCTGTGGATTCCTCTAGTATTTTTATGGTTTCTGATCTTACGTTTAAGTCCTGTATCCATTTGGAGTTTATTTTTGTGTATGGTGTAAGTTGGTGGTCTAGTTTCATTGTTTTGCATGTAACTGTCCAATTTTCCCAACACCATTTCTTGAAGAGACTGTCTTGAATCCATTGTATGTTCATGCCTCCTTTGTCAAATATTAATTGGGCATAATGGTTTGGGTCGATTTCTGGTTTCTCTATTCTATTCCATTGATCTAGGTGCCTGTTCTTGCACCAGTACCAAGCAGTTTTGAGAACAGTGGCTTTTTAATATAGCTTGATATCTGGTATTGAGATCCCACCTACTTTGTTCTTTTTTCTTAGGATTGCTGCAGCTATTCAGGGTCTTTTTTTATTCCAGATGAATTTTAGGAAAGTTCGTTCTAGGTCTGTGAAGTATGCCTTGGTATTTTTATGGGGATTGCATTGAATTTATAGATTGCTTTGGGTAGAATGGACATTTTGATGATGTTGATTCTCCCAATCCATGAACATGGTATGTTCTTCCATCTGTTTGTATTCCTCTTTCTCTTTTTTCAGTGTCTTATAGTTTTCTGTGTATAGGTCTTTTATGTCCTTAGTTAAGTTTATTCCTAGGTATCTTAATTTTTTTTGATGCAGTGGTAAATGGGATTGCTTTTTTAGTCTCTCTGTAAGTTCATTATTGGTATATAGAAATGCCATAGATTTCTTGGTGTTAATTTTGTATCCTGAAACATTGAATTCATTTATCACATCTAATAATTTTTTGATGGAGTCTTTAGGGTTTTTTATGTACAATATGATGTCATCTGCAAATAAGGACAATTTTACTTCTTCTTTTCCTATTTGGATGCCTTTTATTTCTTTTTTTTTTTTTGTCTGATAGCAATGACTAGTATTTTCAGCACTATGTTAAATAGCAGTGGTGAGAGAGGACATCCCTGTCATGTTCCTGTTTTTAGGGGAAATGGTTTTAGTTTTTGCCCATTGATTATGATGTTAGCTGTGGGTTTATCATATATGGCTTTTATGATGTTGAGGTATGATCCTTCTATTCCCACCTTGCTGTGAGTTTTTATCAAGAAAGGGTGTTGGATTTTGTCAAATACTTTTTCTTTTTTATTTTTTATTTTAATTAAATCTTTATTATTCAGATTATTACATTTGTTTCTCTTTTTTTCCCCTCTATAACACCCCTCCACCCAGCTCCCACCCTCCCTCTACCCTTAGCTCCCTCCCATTGATCTCCTCCATAGGTGTATGATTTTTGTCCAGTCTCTCCCTGTACGCCCTTCACCCCTTTCCCCCTAAGAATTAACAGTCCACTCCCTTTCTGTGCTCCTGATTCTATT